>JAGFNQ010003470.1:0-49495 GCA_024364735.1 Boesenbergia rotunda
GGTACGCTTTAAATGCATTCCCTAGAAATTCACTATGGGCATCTATTATAGATGCTTATATAAATTTTCTAGGAACCTTTCTAAAATTAATTTAGATGAATTGTTTTGTGAATTAGAACTGCACGAACAGACTAACGCCAAGGCCGAGAAAGGGCTAGCTTTAATTTGCAGGTTCACCAAAGGAAGCCAAATCAAAGAGAAAAGTCCAAGAAGAACCTGAAGATGAGTCAGGCTCTGATGAAGAAGAACAACTGGTGAACTTGGTAAGAAAAATGTTCACCAGAAGGAAGAACAAATTTTCAAAGAAAGATATTCAAAGGTAGTGAAGCCCTACAGCACTGAAGGTAAAAGCAAAATGATCTGCTTCGGCTGTAACAGAAAAGGGCACTTCAAACATGAATGCCCTTACAAGAAAGAGGACCAACCCACTAAGAACAAAAGAAGAAGGCTCTTCAAGCCACATGGGATGAAAGCTCGGACGATTCCGACGATGAACATCAAAAGAACGCAAAGCTATCTCGCACTGATGGCAACCGGACCAGAATCAAACTCAGATCAAGACGTGGATTCCGAATACGAGTCGAGCCAAGAGATCGGACTATTTTCAGACGGCTCTACAAAGGTATATTTAGATTCAGTAAATGAAAAGTTCTTTAAAATTATTTCTGTTTTAAATAAAAAATTGCTTGAAACTGAATCTAGAAATGACCAGCTCCTTAAGGAAAATCAAGACCTTAAGGAGCAATTAATTAATACTAGAACATTAACTGAACAAACTCAAAATCAAAAATTAATTGAGATTGAAACTGAAAACTCAACCCTAAAGGGCGAAGTCCTAAAACTTAAGGATCTACTAGCAACTTTCACAACCCGATCCAAGAACCTTGACCTTATTCTTGGATCACAAAAGGGCATGTACAACAAATCTGGGATAGGATATAAATCAAGATCGAACCAAAGATCCTTTATCTCCTTTATCCACCCCCGCAAAAATCAACGAAAAGCGTGGGTTCCGAAAGCTTATCTAACAAAGCAAGTAGGTCAGAATCAATTTTATGTCCCAAAAAGGACATCCATTACATTGACCCTAGACACCCAGTCTACAATTTAGGAGGAGGCTCCAAACTAGTTGGCACCTTAAAATCAGCCTCTGCCCAGGTGGGCACTTAGGATTAGCTTCAAAGTTAATTTGAATCTTGTACTATTTAGTACCAAGGTTTTCAATGAGTAAGTTAAAAGTTCAACTTCTTTAAGCGGCTTTGACTAGAAAATGGTTGTTGCTCCAATAAGGCTTCGGCCAAAGAAGGCCACTGTGCCTCGCCATGGCCTGGAAGCCAATTATTGAAGTGTACTTTTAAATTACTACTTGTTAAACTTGGATCTAACACAAGGTCAAATTAGCTTTTCTAATCAAAATCAAAACCATCTCAAAAAATCATAGGACTCCATTGATTGATAACTTAGACCGAGTGAGATGAATAAGGATAACCAAATTAAAATTCAAATTCAAATTAAAATTCAAATTCAAATTAAAATTCAAATTCAAATTAAAATTAAAATTAAAATTCAAATTCAAATTAAAATTAAAATTTAAATTCAAATTAAAATTAAAATTCAAATTCAAATTAAAATTCAAATTCAAATTCAAATTCAAATTAAAATTAAAATTAAAATTCAAATTAAAATTCAAATTAAAATTCAAATTAAAATTAAAATTCAAATTCAAAGTAAAATTCATATTCAAATTAAAATTCAAATTCAAATTCAAATTAAAATTCAAATTCAAATTAAAATTCAAATTAAAAATCAAATTCAAAGTCAAGGTTAACATAACTCAAATTTAAAATTCAAACTCAAATGTTTAAATCTTTTTAGATTTTTTTTCAAAAAACTCAACCTAGGTCTAAACCGTTTACTTAACTGTAGGAAAATAAATGGATCATTGACAGTGGATGCTCCAGACACATGACTGGGGATCCCACCAAATTTACAGAACTCAAGTACAAAAGACTAGGGACTGTTGCTTTTGGAAACAACGGTAAACTTAAGGTAATTGGCCTAGGCAATATTGAACTTGAGTCAGATTTCATAATAACAAATGTATTACTTGTTGAAAATTTCAACTTCAATTTACTAAGCATTAGCCAATTGTGTGACACTGGTTATAAGGTTAGGTTCCTATCCAATGAATGTTTGATCAAACACAATGACAACCCAAACATCACACTTAGAGGACTTAGGCACAATAACTCCATTAGAATGCTCTTAAGTTATGCAGCCCATAAGGGATTTAAGCTCTATCAAATGGATGTTAAGTCAGCCTTCCTAAATGGCCTAATTAAAGAAGAGGTTTATGTAGGTCAACCTCCTGGTTTTGAAAGCTTAGAACACCCTGACTATGTGTTTAGACTTAAGAAAGCCCTATATGGACTTAAGCAAGCACCTAGGGCCTGGTATGAAAGACTGTCTAACTACTTAGTTTCAAAAGGTTTTAACCAAGGCAAAATTGACCCAACACTATTTGTCAAAACCCTAAAAAATGATATTTTTGTAGCCCAAATATATGTAGATGATATAGTATTTGGCTCAACCAACTCAGACTTTTTACAAGAATTCACAAAGATAATGGAAACTGAATTTGAAATGAGTTTAGTAGGTCAACTAACTTTCTTCTTAGGGCTACAAATAAAACAGACTAGTGAGGGTACTTTTGTCTATCAACAAAAATACACTAAAGAATTACTTAGAAAATTTGGAATGGATAGTGCTAAAGAAATTAAGACACCTATGGCTACCAATCAAACTATAGATAGTGACACAAATGGCAAACCTGTTGACCTCAAGTATTATAGAAGTGCTATAGGTAGCTTACTTTACCTAACTGCAAGTCGACCTGATATTCTCTTTGCAGTTAGTATGTGTGCTAGGTATCAAACATGTGCTAAAGAATCACATCTAACCCTAGTTAAAAGGATATTTAGGTATCTCAAAGGGACAAAAAATTTAGGAATTTGGTACCCTAGAACAGCCCAGTTTGAACTTATTGGATTTTCTGACTCAGATTATGCTGGCTGTAAGTTAGACAGAAAAAGTACCAGCGGTGGATGCCAACTTCTAGGACCCTCACTAGTTAGTTGGTTCAGTAGAAAACAACATTGTATTGCCCTATCCACCACTGAAGCTGAGTATATAGCAATGGGTGAATGTGTAGCCCAACTACTCTGGATGATGCATACCTTAAAAGATTTTAACTTAGATTTTAAGAAAGTCAAAATTTATATAGATAACCTAAGTTCAATCAATTTAACCAAAAACCCAATCCACCACTCTAGGACCAAACATATAGAAATCAAACACCATTTTGTCAGAGATCATGTAAATAGAGGAGAAATTGAACTTAACCATGTTGAATCTAAATCTAACCTAGCTGATATATTTACCAAACCACTTCCTGAATCTGAATTTAGCAACTTAAGAAGGTTAATAGGAATGTGTGTTATAGACTAGGAATGACCTGATAAACTTAAGTTGAATTTTGGTTTTAAAAACATGAATTTTTTTTTAAACTGGTTTTTCAAAAAGTTTATTGCTTTTCAAAATTAAACTTAAACACGGACTTTTCAAACTTGATTTTCAAGAACTTTATTGTATTTAAAAATTTGATTTTCAAAACTGGCAGACTTAGCCTAGGCTCTGACCCCTAGAATTGCATGAACCTATAGTTTTAGGTAGCCGCATCTCACAAAACACATTAAGATTAACTTGTTTGTGCTTGCAAAAACATAGAACGGTTGTGAGATGCATAGGACTCTGCCTGGACTTCCGAATGCTTAAAGTCAGTGCATCACAATAAGTCTGGGCGTAAAATACCAACGTTACAGTGATCATGTCAAGTAGTCTTGCCTTAAAAGCTGAGCTAGACATTATTACTTGACTTGACTAACTCAGTGAACACTACTATCATCTAGATAGTTAGTCAGTAACTAGAGTTAGACATATGAAAAGGGACCACAATCATTACTTGGTCCAGGGGGAGTTGAGGTCAAAATACTTTTGCAAAATAAATAGTTCCTTGCAATTCCTATTTAACATTGAACAATCCGTATTTTTGGTCTTGCAAATCTCCTTTTTAAACTTTGAAAATATTTCAAATTCATTTAAAAATAATGTTGTTGAAAACTATCTGTTAGTTTTGAAAAATTAATTTAGGGGGAGTTTTTCTTTCACTTAGGCTATTTTATCTTACTTAATCTATTTTGCCTAAGTCTAATATTCCCTATCACTTAACTTTGAATCCGACTCTCCGTAACTTAATATAAGTATGTTTTTTGATGAATGACAAAGGGGGAGAGTAGGGTTAAAGCTTAGAAAATTATGTTTGCTACTTAATTCTGTGTGCTACTTAATTCTGTTTGCTACTTAATTTTGCACCATGTACCTTCATGCTTATTTACTTGCATGTATCTGCTAGTTTTTCTCTAACTTTAACCTAGGTTGTCATTACATCAAAAAGGGGGAGATTGTTGGTGCAGTTTGCACTGACGGTCAAACTCGGGTTTTGATGTATGACAAAGTGGTTAAAGTTAGGGTTGTGTGTGTTTAACCTCTTTACCAAGTGTGCAGAGTTGAAAGACTTAGGACCAGACACCAGGCTGAAGTCCAGGATGGTTGAGTCCTGGCGGAAAGTCCAGTTGGGTCCGCGGGACCTGACAACTGGCTGAAGACCAAGTTGGTTGAGACTTGGCAGGAAGACCAAGGTGGTTGAGCCTTGGCAGGAAGTCTTGGTAGGGTCAAGAAGTCAAGCAGAGCTGCATAATGGGTAAGTAAGGTAAGTCACTGGAGGAGCGACCCAGTGAGGACGAGTCCAATCTTGGACTTTAGGCGCGGTCCAACTTAGACCCATTTAGGTGATCTAAGTTGAGTCCTGGTTAGATCCTGGTCTGGGAGACAGGATCTAATTAACTTAGAATTGTATCTTAGTCCATATAAAATTGTGCTAGCCTTGTTTTGGACTAACCCTGGATGCAGGACCAAAGGACTATGATTCTGCAGCTCAGAGAGCTTCAAAGGAGTGAGGCCGTAGCTGAGCAGGGCGCCCCGGATGTGTCGGGCGCCCCAGAGTCAACCCAAAGTCAGCAGAGAGGTAAACGCCCTGACAGCCGCGCGCGTCGGGCGCCCCGCATGTCTCGGGCGCCCCCTGTGCCACCTCACTGCCAACTGCCGAAGCTCACCCTCGCGAAGCCAAGGAGATGTGGCTTTGACCGGTCAAATCGGGCGCCCCGCGCGCGTCGGGCGCCCCAGTCAAAGGTGATCCCGAAGATAAAGAGATCAAGTGCTTGACCGAGAGGGCTGCGGATCGGCAGCCACGCAGAGGGGCACCCCGGACGTTTCGGGCGCCCCCAGGGCTATAAATAGAGCCCCTCGACCAAGGTTCAAAGATAACACTGCTTCCAAAGCTTTCAAGTTCTTCTACGCTCACGCCTTGCTCCGGAAACGCTACACTTCGAGCCGACGACGTCCCGCTGCCCCGAAAGAGTCGACCTACTCCGGACGTCGGTAAAAAGAAGAATTTCTTTTAATACTTTATTGCACTTAATTACTTGAAAGTGTGGGGTTGTCACACTTTCAATTCATTTGTACTCGCCTACTCTATCGGGGTTGACCGATAGAGAGTTTTAGTAGATTGCCCAACGGAAAGGTCCGAGGGACCTGGGCCTTCGAGTAGGAGTCGCCGAAGGCTCCGAACGAAGTAAAAATCGTTCGTGTTTGTGTGTTTGTTTTTCGTCTCTTTCATTTTCGCTGTGCACGCTTTTTAAAGCACTCTGATTTAATTTTTTAAAAAGTCACGTGATTCACCCCCCCTCTCACGTGCATCGATCCTACAACTGGCAGCCCTTCGCCAGTTGCCTAGCAGTCCTTCGCTAGGGCTTGGATACTGGCAGTCCTTCGCCAGGTGCCTAGCAGTCCTTCGCTAGGGCTTTGTATCCTGGCAGTCCTTCGCCAGGTGCCTAGCAGTCCTTCGCTAGGGCTTTGTATCCTGGCAGTCCTTCGCCAGGTGCCTAGCAGTCCTTCGCTAGGGCTTTGTATCCTGGCAGTCCTTCGCCAGGTGCCTAGCATTCCTTCGCTAGGACTTTGTTTCCTGGCAGTCCTTCGCCAGGTGCCTAGCATTCCTTCGCTAGGACTTTGTATCTGCACACTTGAGTAACAACATTAGATCACACACAATACTTAACTTTGAATCCTTTGCCAATATCAAAACAAGGTTCGATATGGTGCTTCCTGCACCAACAGTAACGACCCGCCTTCTGGTACTAAGCTTTAAGGAGGATCGCTACTAACTGGCTGACTGATTACTGATTTCTGGATGCTAAACCAACTAGGAGAATTTAAAATTTTTGCTATTTACTGAACTAGCAATTCATAACTTAAACGACAGAATTAAGAGACTCTGTAACCACCCTCTCTTACTAACCTTGACCTTCTAGGGCCGTTACGTTGACTTTACTACTAGGCCAGCCAAAATAAAACAAAAACTTTAATTTTATTAGCTTAACCAGAATTTGATCCCTCAACCTCAGCGTTGCATGACTGAAGCACTAACTAGCAACCCTACAATACTTTTTGTTTTACACTGACACCAGTTGACTGATATCTTGCTAGTCAACTGGTGCAGTCGACTGCACCTGACATTCACTCGCCCGAATGTTTCTGTTCCCTCGACCAGTCGACTGGTAGCTGTCGCAGTTGACAGTCAGTTCTGAAATCTGAATTTTCAGATTCCAGAAACGTGCCAAGGTCAACCTACTTCGTATCAAAAATACTACAAACTCATATTTAAGCTTACTAACAGGTATACAATGATTCTAGTCCATATTCTACATTTTTTCATGACAATAAGGCATACTTCAACAATCTCTAAGCATGCAATTAGAAACATGAACTTTGTATCAACTTGCTACTAAAGCTAAGCACTGTTTCTATCTAGATGCATCAATAGTAGCACTATAATATCAGAAATGGTTCTATAGCCTTAGACTATGCATTTTACTACTAGTTAACATGCACTTGAAATGTATCACTCAACATATCACATGTAGAAGCTAAGCATGACATAACTGCATGATATCAACTCATGATACATAATCTCATACTAGAATTCTCGCAAGGCTCATATCAAAAGTGATGCTAACAACATGACAAAGGTACTTAAGATGCAGAAAATGATAAACATGTCAAAGAAACTAATTCATTTAACATTCTTAATAATGCGTCCTCATAATGCAAGTTCCCAAGGTTCTTTTCATTCCAAGTTCCACCATCACACACTCCACATCATCCTTGCCGCTTCCGCTACTCCATTTTTCCTTTGCCCTTATCTGCAGTATAAGAAAAAATGAAACTATAAGCATAAAGCTTAGTAAGCACCATCCTACTCACAAAACAATGCATATTTCGAAAATCATGCTTTTGAAAACACGTGTAAGAAAACATATCTGTAGGACCGGTGCCGTCGATAGGGGGGTGAATATCGATCGTGAAAACCTCGTCATGAAAACTTCATAAAACGTTCGATCTAGCCAGAGCGTTAGTGCAGCGGAAAAATAAAACAGAAAAAGAAATAGCAATACAAGGACACAGCGGGATTTATTTACTTAGTTCCCAACCCCCAGGGTCAGTACGTCCAAGGCCTATGTACTCGGCGTGAGTCCACTATTGGTCTCCTTTCCGGAATTTCCAGAGGTGGAGAAAACCCGTCTTACAGTGTACAATTACAAGCACAAGTACAGAAAATTAAGTACGAAATAATAAACGCAAACCGAACAAAACAAAATTGAAGCTCGGCCGATCTGGACCTCCGAAGTGCCGCGCACTTCCTCCTGGAGCCTCCCGGTCGTAGAGCCTCATCTTTAGCACGTTGTCGTCGGTCAGAATGATCAGAATGGCTTGTAACAGTTGTATTTGAAGCAGAGGGGTTGAGGCCTCTTTTATAGCACTCTTGGGGGCGCCCTGGACGTCGGGGGCACCCCGATAAACCCGGTCAAACCTTATCCCCGCGTCGACCTCGCCGCAGCTGATAAAACCTTTGACCAGGGCACCCCGGACCTCCCGGGTGCCCTCATGAAGGCTTATCTGTGTTTCGAACTCGAAACAGCACAAACAGCTTTGAACCCGGGCACCCCGGACATTCCGGGCGCCCCGCTTGAAGCCTATTCTGCCTAACACACCAAACTGCCATTTTGCTACTTTAGCTTGGGCGCCCCACTGATGGGGGCGCCCTGGATGCATGGGGGCACCCCCACTGATGGGGGCGCCCTGCTTCAAGGGCTCCAGCAGCCTGCTTTGTCTTCCGATCTTGATACCTGCAAGATACACAAACACAAAGCATATATACATATAATATTAGCCTTAAGGACTTGGTTCGGACTTCGGATTTCCACGAAACCCTAGGTTGAACTGGCGTAAGTTCCCACCTCCCGAGAACGCGCCTTTCATCTACTCCTTTCAGGAGACGGTTGACACCCAGTCCTTCGAGTGGACTTTTGCTTAGCTTTCGATACCTCCGGACCTCGAGACACCCAAACCCTGACCCGTCTCTACTCCTGTCCTTAGTCATCGCTCAGCTAAGTTGCTCAGTCCCTCGGACCAAGACTACGTGCCCAAACCCTAGGTCCAGGACTTAGGTGCCCAACCCTCGGCCAGGTCTTCGTGCCCAATTCCCCGAACAAGATCTTCGGTGCCCAACCCTCGGTCAGGTCTTCTTGCCCAGTCCCCGACCAGGACTTAGTGCCCACCTTCCGAGCAGGTCTTCGGTGCCCAGCCCTTGCCAGGACTTAGTGCCCAATCCTCGATCAAGACTTAGTGCCCACCTTCCGAGCAGGTCTTAGTGCCCAGCTTCACTTACCAGGTCTTAGTGCCTAGGTTAACTAGGACTTTTCTTCAACTTAGGTTACTTCTCCTAACTCCCCTTTGTCTGTTCAATGTATCACTGTCTTAAGTGTATTGTCAAACATTAAAACACTTTAATGGAGAATATCATTGATGCAACTTGCACCAACAATCTCTCCATTTTTGATGTTTGACAATAACTTAAGTTAGATTGGTTTAAGGGGCTAACTTACTATCCTTGGGATCAAACTAAAAAATGACCTTAGTTTTGAAAATATATTTAAATGGTCTTTTGGTAAGAGAGAAACCGAAAAATTTTCTAACTTAAGCACACCTCTCCCCCTTTGTCATACATAAAAAAATCACCAGAAATACTTGCGCCAACAATGAAAATATTTGGTTCTTTTGAAAATACTTAGTGCAAAATTTTTGAAAGCATGGCATTATGAATGATATATTGCATTTTTTTTTTGAAAAATGCATAATTTTTGAAAAAGATGCTATGTACTTTTGAAAGATTATGTAATTTTTGAAAAATATAAGTACCTTTGAAAAATGTATTGATTTTTTTGAAAAATTAAGTACTTTTGGAAAATGCATAATTTTTGAAAGAATGCTATTTTAGAAAATATAAATATTATGCATATTTTGCAAGTACTAACTATTTTTGAAAAAGATGAGACTTTGAAAAATATAAGTAATTTTTGAAACATAATATTTTACTTGACTAGGTTTCTTTTCCAGTCTGACACAATCCTAGGAAACCTTATTAACCACAAGGACATTTCCTAAGTGTCCTGGAAATTCTTCAAACTCAAGTAAATATTAACAGAATTTTGCAAAAAAAATGATAATACTTTTGAAAATATATGCTAGTGGATTTTGAAAAATGTGTGAACTTTTGAAGACCCAATATTTTACTTGACTTGGTTTATCTTTTCCAGTCTGACACCATCCTGGGAAACCTTGTTGACTACAAGGACATTTCCTAAGTGTCCTGGAAATTCTCCAACCCAAGTAAATATTGTTTCAAAAATAATTTCATAAGTTACACAAATTCTAACAAATAGAATAATAGTATTTTGAAAGACTTAGATTTTTAGCAAGATTTTGAAAACATGTTATTCAATAATTCTTTTAATTTGACCTCCCCCTAAACTTGACTCAGTCCTGGGAAGCTTGTTGACCACAAGTACTCTTCCTCTGAGTCTTAAGGTTTGATTCAGATTAAAAAAGAAATATTTAACAAAAAAATGAATAAGTAAAAAAAACTTTTCTGAAATTCTTCTTTTGACTCAGACTCCCCCTAAATTTGACACATCCTAGGAGTCCTTGAAGATCATGAAGTGGACCTTTCTTCTGTGTCTTTAGGGTTTATCAAAGTCAAAGAAACAGGGAAATTTTTGAACATATAATTTTTCAACATAAATCCTTTTTGAAAACACAAGTAATAATGATTTAAAGCACAGTTTTCGAAAAGTATTTTTCAAATGATAGTAATGTTTAAAGTGCATTTTTTGAAAACCATTTCAAAAAAAATGAAAAGCACTCCCCCTGTACCCGATACTGTTTGACTCTATCTAAGTGCCTTAAGGAACTTTTAGTGTTGTCCTAAGAGGCTTGTGTCTAATTGTACGAGTCAAACAATTTTTAAAAGAATATAATTTTTGAAAGCATATACTGTATTGACAATCAAACAAGCATGAAATCCATACAAACATTATTATGTTGAAGCACAATTTTGAAAATATATTTTTAGGAAAATATTCTAACAATTTTGGAAAATAATTTTGAAAAATATTTTTCAATTCATTAGTCCTTAACATCTCACCCATTTTAGATGTATCAATACAACAAGCATGGTTGCCTTATAGATGTATTGTGAAATGCTTGAATCATTTTTCTTAATTTATTATTAATTCTAAGATTCAATTGAAGCTTGTGTTAGATTTGAATTTGACAAGAAGTAACTTGAATTTGAATTTCAAAAATTGGCTTCCAGGTCTTGGCGAGGTACTAGGCCTTCTTTGGCCGTAGCCTTATTGGATCATCAACCCTTTCCTTGACAAAGCCTTTTAATGAAATTTCATTTTTAAAATTACTTTTTGAAAAATTCTGGTCTAACTAGTTTGGGTCTTGGATCGGTAGCTTCGGCTAGTTTCACCAGTCTAAAGAGACCAAGTATACTTGATCTTATTAGAATTGGCTTCCCTAACATACTATCATCTCACCGCCACCCAATACCAGGTTGATCAAGTTTCAATTAATCTTTTTCCTATAGCCGTTCTAATATATGCATAAAATTTAAATATGAATGACATGTCATATATTTAAAAGAGGTAGCAAATGCATGGTATGACAATTATGCATGAGTCAAACAAGTCCAATCATTTTATTTAAGTTTCTAATGATGTATCAAATTCCCGATTTGATACATGTCGTGTGAACCCAGGAATATGTCAACCCACTTTGACATATTTAATGTTATTAATTTTACTTGTTATAGTTTGGGTAAAATTTCATTTTAGTACAAGTTTAACTTGTTTAACGATTAGTTGGAGATTATATTGATTAAGGATTGATTAAGAATTTAATTGATGTTGAATTTGAATTTAATTTAAATTTAATTTGAATTTAATTTAGATTTACTTTGAATTTAATTTAGATTGAATTTGAATTTAATTTTGATTGAATTTAAATTTAATTTAGATTTAATTTGAATTTAATTAGGATTTAATTTGTTTTAATAATTGTGGATTTAAGTTCATCATTTTCATTATTTCAAAAATTTCTGCTTCATCTTTATCTATCTTTTCAAATTTTTCTAACAATTTAGATTTATTTGAACCTTTATAATTTTTATTAATTATGGCCTTGATCTTAGATAGTTCGATATCCTCCTTATCCTCAAAATTATATCTTTTGGTATCCTCAAAGTAGGAGGAGTAATTTGGGTCACTGGTTAAGGTTTTGTAATAACTTTCAAGATTATCTATAGTTAAGTTATTATCTAGGAGAATTTTATCTTCAAAATTATCTTCAGAGATAATATCTTCAGAATTAACTTCCGGATTATTTTTAGAATTTTCAAATTTGAATTTAGAATTATACAATGGATTTTCAAATTTAGGATTATCCTTAAGATTTTTGAATTCAGATTTATCCTTAGGGGTTTTGAATTCAGATTTATCCTTAGGATTAAATTTATCTGAATTAAAATTATCAGATTTATCTGAATTAAAATTATCAGAATTAAGATTATTAGAATTAAAGTTATGATAATTTATTTTAGTAATTACTGAATTGATGTTCTGGATTAAATAATTAATTTCTGATATTTTAGTCATATCTGTATTTTCTAATTTGACATGCAAAACATTAATTTTACTATGCAGAAAATCTAATTTATCAGAAAAATTAACTAAGTTATCAAAAGACAGTGCAGGAATTTTGCAACTTTTCAGAACATAAATTTTACGCACCTTTGTCGGACATTTGCTCTTGTAGTGCCCGTATTTTCCGCACTTGAAGCATTGTACGTGATCTTTGTTTTTCCAGACTCCTGGCGCTGGTGCCCCCTTTGCCGCCGGTGGTGTAAACCGAGTCTTACGAGTAGGGCACTGATTTTTATAGTGCCCTCTCTCCCTGCATGTGAAGCACGTGATATGAAATTTAAAAACAGACATTTAAATAAAATATACCTGATTCACCCTTGAGCTCCCCCTCAACTCCTGGCGTCGATGCTCCGTCGGCGGTTAGTCTGGTGAAGAGCGGCTCGGCTCTGATACCAATTGTAGGACCGGTGCTGTCGATAAGGGGGGGGTGAATATCGACCGTGAAAACCTTATCGTGAAAACTTCGTAAAACGTTCGATCTAGTTAGAGCGTTAGTGCAGCGGAAAAATAAAACAGAAAAAGAAATAGCAATACAAGGACACAGCGGGATTTATTTACTTGGTTCCCAACCCCCCAGGGTCAGTACGTCCAAGGTCTATGTACATGGCGTGAGTCCACTATTGGTCTCCTTTTCGGAATTTTCGGAGGCGGAGAAAACCCGTCTTACAGTGTACAATTACAAGCACAAGTACAAAAAATTAAGTACGAAATAATAAACGCAAACCGAACAAAACAAAATTGAAGCTCGGCCGATTTGGACCTCCGAAGTGCCGCGCACTTCCTCCTAGAGCCTCCCGGTCGTAGAGCCTCGTCTTTAGCGCATTGTCATCGGTCATAATGATCAGAATGACTTGTAGCAGTTGTATTTGAAGCAGAGGGGTCGAGGCCCCTTTTATAGCACTCTTGGGGGCGCCCTGGACGTCGGGGGCGCCCCGATAAACCCGGTCAAACCTTATCCCCGCGTCGACCTCGCCGCAGCTGATAAAACCTTTGACCAGGGCGCCCCGGACCTCCCGGGCACCCTCATGAAGGCTTATCTGTGTTTCGGACTCGAAACAGCACAAACAGCTTTGAACCCGGGCGCCCCGGACGTTCCGGGCGCCCCGCTTGAAGCCTATTCTGCCTAACACACCAAACTGCCATTTTGCTACTTTAGCTTGGGCGCCCCCACTGATGGGGGTGCCCTGCTTCAAGGGCTCCAGCAGCCTGCTTTGTCTTCCAATCTTGATACCTGCAAGATACACAAATACAAAGCATATATACATATAATATTAGCCTTAAGGACTTGGTTCGGACTTCGAATTTCCACGAAACCCTAGGTCGAACCGGCTGTAACGACCCGCCTTCTCTACCTTAGACGGACCGTTACTTGTCTACTTCTTGACTCTAATGCACGACTAAAAATGCGGAACTTTCTTTTTATTTGTATTTAAATCTATCTAAGAATGATATTCTAACTTTAATAGTCATGCATTTAAACTCATCACACAAGGTTCTATAATATTGCTAAAGCATTATGGAATATGAATGCAACTTTTCTAAGCACATTTAAAGCAATGAAAACTTAATTCAAAAGGAGACTAACAACATCTTGGCACATGCATCAAATAGCTACAGCGAAGTATCGATATTCAAAACTACTCACGCTCATACTCATCCAATGCAATCATAAGAATATGTATACTAAATAGAATGACATGGAATCTCTATTCGTGGTTTTAAGACAGGCAAAATATCTGAAACGCAAATACTTGGATAAATTCTATGTGATCTAACTTAAACTAAGAATTTGTAATAAATGCACTTTAAGTCTTTTATTTATCTCGTCCCAAGGACCTCTCCAAGGTCAGCCACCACACACACGTTACTCAGCACCGCCTCGTCGCCTTTCTTCAGAATTGCTTGCCTTTACCTTTACCTGCAGCAAGAGGAAATGCAACTAATAAGCATAAAGCTTAGCAAGTACTATCTAGCTCACAAAATCTCGAAATGTGCAAGCATGCTCTTTAAACAATGTGAAGTCACATGAGATACTTTTATGCTTAACAGAAACACTAAAATACATGTATATACTTTTATGCTTAAAAGAAATACTAAAACATGTATAACTCAAAACATGCATACTCAAGCATTAATAAGTCTTAACTCAGTTTTTCTTGGCTTAACATGAAACTTTAGCAATTCTTTAACTTTAAATCTTTCTTTAACTTTTAGAAAATTCTGCTAAAGCATATACTTGAAAATAATACTCACTTGGATCCACTTAAGACGTAAGTACCATCTTATGCGCGTTCCCTAAAAGGTTGGGGTAGCGAGCCACCAATCCTAATAGAGCAGACCTTGGTCTACCAGGGCCAAGACCTTGGAATTGGACACCTGGATTTCTTTAACGACGCCCTTGGACGCCGGGTACTGGCCTTAGAAAATAAAATACTTACTTTTTCTTATCTTGAATGCCTTGGCATTTTAACGAGCACCTTGTGTGCCCAAATCCCTAAGTCTTGACTTTTGGGGATTTCTTAAGGCCTTGGCCTTTTCTTTTCTCATAACTTTTCTTAGCCCCTAACCTCATATAGGGTACTTAATCAAACTTATACAAGCATGGATTAAACTAGAGTTACATGCAAAATCATAAACTAAAGGAAAATTTACATTTTTAACTCTCTAACGGGAAAAACTTGCGGAAGACCGCCTCTTACTGCAGGTGAGCAGTACTTACTAATTTAATTCATTACAACTACTCTGCTACTTCAATATTATATTCACAGGTATCACTAATTTACAGTACTTTATTTATAATCTTCTCTACTAACATCTTCTTAATTAACACTTTTGATTTCTTTTAAATCCAATTCTCTACCACTTTACTAATACGCGCTTCTTCTTTTTCTTAAATAAGCAACTATTCTATACTGTTAAGTCTCTTTATTCTAGAAAGTTTTTCCTTTCATCTTTTTAACATTCACCTTCACGTTCTTACACGTCTATTTACTCTCATCTACACTTTCTTTAACTTTTGCTCCTACTAACTCATGCTAAACTCTTATACATCATATATTTTCCTCTTCTCTGCTTCACTACCTTTATCTTCGCTTCTCTGTAATACGTTTATACTTGCAAAGATTGATATACGCATCCTTCATCATCAACACTTATCTGAACACAATAATTCGCCATATGTACGCTACTTCGAATAATAATAATAGGGATAATGATAATGCTAGAGGGTGTAATGTGATAATGATAACGAATGATAAAAGTAAAAATTGATAAAAAAAAATAGGGAGAAACTCTTGCGGAAAACCGCCTCTTACTGCAGGTGAGCAGTACTTACTTTGATATCTTGGACTTACAACCAAGAACGGCGTCGGAGGTTCCGGAGAAACTCGGAGTCTCGGAGATTTCTTCGCGCTCACGCGTTCCTCTCGTCGTGGAGATTCCGAATATCGGAAAATCCCTCCGCACTCCTTGCTTTTCCTTGGCCGACGCCCCCTTAGAAGAGGAGAGGAGGCCTTGGTGTGTTTTCGCCCAAGGGAGGAGAGAGGGGCGGCGTGAGGGTTTGGGCGAGGAAGAGAAGTTGCCGAACCAAAAAAATAAAAACCCCACTTAAGTTCTTCTATTTATACTTATGGGGGCGAATTTACCTAATTATACCTTATCTATTGTTTCGCTCAATCTGTTTCAACAAAAACAACCAGCGTAGCTGGTCCGCCCATTCGACTCTCACAGCGTAGGTGAAGGGTTCGATTTCCACCTATGTGTTTTTCTATTTATAACCCTTTTTGCCACTTTCGTTTACGGAAAAATTCTATAAAAATATCCATAAATTTGGAATAAATTCTAAGATATTTCTAAAATTAGTTTCGAGATTTTTCGGGCGTTACACCGGCGCAAGTTCCCACCCCCGAGAACGCGCCTTTCACCTACTCCTTTTAGGAGATGGTTGCCACCCAGTCCTTCGAGTGGACTTTTGCTTAGCTTTCGATACCTCCGGACCTCGAGACCCCCAAACCCTGACCCGTCTCTACTCCTGTCCTTAGTCATCGCTCAGCTATGTTGCTCAGTCCCTCGGACCAAGACTCCGTGCCCAAACCCTAGGTCTAGGACTTAGGTGCCCAACCCTCGGCCAAGTCTTCATGCCCAATTCCCCGAACCAGGTCTTCGGTGCCCAACCCTCGGCCAGGTCTTCTTGCCCAGTCCCCGATCAGGACTTAGTGCCCACCTTCCGAGCAGGTCTTCGGTGCCCAGCCCTTGCCAGGACTTAGTGCCCACCTTCCGAGCAGGTCTTAGTGCCCAGCTTCACTCACCAGGTCTTAGTGCCTAGGTTAACTAGGACTTTTCTTCAACTTAGGTTACTTCTCCTAACTCCCCTTTGTCTGTTCAATGTATCACTGTCTTAAGTGTATTGTCAAACATTAAAACACTTTAAAGGAGAACATCATTGATGCAACTTGCACCAACAATATCATGCTTGTCATTTATTCTTACTGAAACATATAATCTAAACAGATATCATGACATACTCATCATACTAAGCACATGGACTAAATCATATTCTTATAACTAAATTCGCATGACATTCATAGAATCTAACTGAACTAAACATGATCTTAAAACTGTTTTCACTTAAAGCTATTACTGAACTTTTGAAACTTATACATATAGTAAGTGAAAATACTAATCATGCTGCTGTGGGCCCGGCAATGTGCTGCTAATACGCACATCCCTAAATAGATCCGAGGTAGCTAATCTCGAACCCATTAGGGTACTACTAGGCAATCTAGAGGCCTAGGGGCGATCTAGGAGCCCACCCATGGACGAACTAGAGTCCAAGTACATGCCATAAAAAGTAAAATACTTTCATAAATATTCTTTTCTTTAACCTTGCATCTACTAGGCGATCTAGAGCCTAGGGGTGATCTAGGAGCCCACCCAATGGACGAACTAGGGTCCATAAACATTAAGCAAGGGTAGCTAATTTCATAAACATGCTAAAACTTATATTAGAGCTTCTTAACATTTTCTCGAGCACCTTGCGTGTCTAAAATTCCCCTTTTCTTTTAAGGACAGTCCCTAGACACTCGACGGTGCGTCTAAACCCCAAACTAAAGGGGGAAGCACGTCCAACCCATCTAGTGGTGCCCTTAAAGTCTGTAGAGGAAGTTAACCTACACATATGAGCATAAACTTGCAAATAGATAAAACTAAGACGATTATGCATACGAACGAAATTACTTATACTGCAGGTGAGGGGTACTTACATCCTGCGCTTGTTCTTACAACTCTAATGCGTAGGGTTTAGGGAGAGGGAAGATCCTTGGAGTCTCGGAGAGGCTCTAACGAAGAACTACTTCTTGAGAAGATCCTCTAGTGTGTTCTCCTTCTTGAATCCGCCCAACATAAGACCCTTGGACCTCCTCCTTGGTTTGCCGTGAGTGAGGGAGAGGGGAAGGAAAAATCGCATGAGAGAGAGGGTCGGCGGTGAGAAGGTGAGGAAAAGAATAAATCTAAAAACCCTTAAGTTTTCCTTTTATACTTATAGGAAAATTTAACTAACTTCACCTTATTTATCTTTTCCTCTATCCTATTTTAATGAAAACAAATCATTCCACTTAGTAAGCTTATTCTCTTCTCAAGCTAAAGGTTTAGGGGTCAAATCCCACTTAAGCTTTTTTACTGCGCATTCTATTTTTATTCATTTTTGCCTTATTTGTCCATGGAAAAATTCTATAAAAATATCCATAAATTCTAGGATATTTCTAAAATTAGTTTTGAGAATTTTTGGACATTACAGAAGGAGAGAAACACGAAGAAGAAGAAGATGAAATGCAGCACCGCGATGGGGAACCGTCTGTGTGAGGTGAGTTCGGCGTCGAGGAAGAAAACGACAAAAAATGGATTTTGGGAGAAATTTAGGGCAATTTATTAGTTTTTGGGGTTTTGCAAAAATACCCTTCTAATTTGGCTAATTCCAATCACACCCTTAAGTTTTGATTTTAGGCATTTTTACCCTCCAACTTTCAGTGTCTAATATTCTCCCCCACTAACAAAAATTTAGTCTCCAAATTTCTCTAGTAAACCTCAACAGCTACTAACAACTTATATACAATACAAATACGGAACGAAAACCAACTATACGCACCACAAATAAACAGATGAGGATAGCGAGCTCTGATCGTATTCTCGAGCTCCCAAGTAGCTTCCTCATCAGAATGGTGCTGCCAATCAACTTTGATCAGCCAAATTGTCTTGTTCCTCAACCGATGCTCTTTGTGCTCCAATATCCGCATGGGTATCTCCTCGTAAGTCGCATCTAGATGAAGTGTGCTCGACACCTCCAATAAGACGTGAGTAGGATCTGGTACATATTTCCTTGGCATGGAAACATAGAACACATCGTGAACTCTAGCGAGAGATGGCGGTAATGTCAGATGATAAGTTACCACTCAAACCCACTCCAAAATCTGAAATGGTCCAATGTAGCGTGGAGCTAGCTTACCTCGCAACCCAACCTCTTCACCCCTTTCATAGGTGATACTCGCAAGAATATGTGATCGCACATGGAGAACTCCAAGAGTCGGCATCTCCAATCTACATAACTCTTTTGGCGATCCTGAGCCTCTGACATCCTGCGTCTGATAATACGGATCAGCTCTGCATCACGCTAAATACTTTGAGATCCTAACAACTAAAACTCCCCAACCTCCTCCCAGAGGGTGGGTGTCCTGCAAGCCCTACAATACAATGCCTCAAATGGTGCCATTTAGATAGTCGAATGATAACTATTATTGTAGGCAAACTCAACCAAATGAAGGTGATCCTCCCAGTTGCCTCCAAAGTCCATAATGTAGGATCTCAATAAATACTCTAGCATCTAAATGGTACGCTCTGACTGTCCGTCTGTCTACGGATGAAATGTCGTACTAAACCGGAGCTCTGTACCCATAGCCTACTGCAAGCGCTGCCAAAACTGCGAACTGAAACGCGGGTCTTTGTCTAATATGATACTCAGAGGAATGTCATGCAATCTGATAATCTCACGGTAGTACAACTCTGCCAACATGGCCAGTGAATCCGTCCCCTGAATCCCTAAGAAATGAGCAGATTTGATTAATCGATCAACGATCACCCAAATTGTGTCATGTATTCTCCGAGTCCTCGGTAACCCAACAACAAAATCCATAGTGATGTGCTCCCATTTCCACTCGGAAATACGAATCTTCTGGAGTAATCCAACAGGTCCCTGATGCTCGACCTTCACCTGCTGACACACTAGACATCTAGCTACGAAGTCCGCAATGCCTTTCTTCATACCGTTCCACCAGTAGGAACGTCTCAAATCTCGGTACATACGAGTTTTGCTAGGATGTATCACAAACCGAGATCGATGAGCCTCCTGAAGCAACTCCTCCAAGACCAGATGCGACTTAGGTATGCACAATCTCCCTCGGAAATATAAAATACCCTCGTCATCTCGGGTAAAGTTAGTCTATTGCTTTGAGGCTATCCGACTGCTTAGGAACTGTAGATACTGATCACTGACCTGAGCCTCTCTGATCCTCGTCCTGATCAAAGACTGAGCAACTATAATCACCAATAACTCTTTCTCTGTCTGACCCTGCTCCTCCTGTCCCAACTCTGAGAAGTTCTGAACTAAGTCCATGATCATAACGCAGTAGCAAGCTAGAACACTCCAGGATTTTCTGCTCAGTGCATCTACAACCATATTAGCTTTCCCTGGATGATAGCTAATGGTGCAATCATAATCCTTCTGAAACTCCATCCATCTCCTCTGATGAAGATTCAACTCTTTCTGAGTGAACAAATACTTAAGACTCTTGTGATCCATGAAAATCTCAAATGTGACGTCATACAAATGGTGTCTCCATATCTTCATACCAAAAATAATGGCTACAAGCTCTAAGTCGTGAACTGGTTGTTCTTCTCATGCTCTTTCAGCTGACGAGAAGCATAAGAGACTATCTGTTCATGCTGTATCAAAACTGCGCCCAAATCTTGAAGTGATGTGTCAGTATATAGTACGAAACCATCCTCTCCCGAAGGTAACACCAAAACAGACGCAGACACCAATCGTCGCTTGAGCTCCTGAAAACTAGTCTCACAACCCTCTGTTCAAACAAATTTCATGCCCTTTCTGGTCAGATGTGTCAACGGTGTAGCAATGTTGGAAAACCCCTCAATGAATCGTCGATAATAACTAGCCAATCCGAGAAAACTGCGCACCTCCTGAATTGACTTTGGCTGCTCCCAACTAGTGACACAATCTTCTGGGGATCTATGGAAATACCTCTACTGGAAATAATGTGTCCGAGAAAGCCCATAGAAGATAACCAGAAAGCATATTTGCTAAACTTTGTATATAACTGCTCCCGTCGGAGCGTCTCTAGGACGATGCGAAGATGGTGCACATGTTTCTCTTCAAAACGAGAGTAAATCAGGATGTTGTCGATGAAAATGATAACAAATTGATCCAAATACTCCATAAAGACCTGATTCATCAAATCTATGAATACTGCAGGAGCATTGGTAAGCTCAAATGACATCACCAAAAACTCGTAATGTCCGTATCAGGTGCGGAACGCTGTCTTCTGGATATCTAAATCTCTGACTCTCAGTTGGTGGTATCCTGACCTCCGATCTATCTTGGAATACACTGATGTATCCTTCAGCTGATCAAACAAGTCTTCAATACAAGGTAGGGGATATTTGTTCTTGATGGTCACTACATTCAACTGTCTGTAATCGATGCATATCCTCATAGAACTATCCTTTTTCTTTACGAACAGAACTGGCGAACCCCATGGAGATACGCTAGGATGGATAAATCCCCTGTCAATCAACTACTGAAGCTGAACCTTTAACTCGTCGAACTCCTTGTTAGGATCTTACCGTGAAACTAGAGGGGGGTGAATAGCTTTCCTTCGATTTTCTACCTACAACATTAGCATGCGCAAGCGGAATACTAAATAAAAACTAAAACAATGTTAACACAAACCGATCTACGTGGTTCGGAGATGAACCTCCTACTCCACGATAGTCCATAAGGTAGACGATCCCGATCCTTCGGTGGATGATTCCCCGGAGCACCTCCGGCTAGCTCTTGTCGCTCTTTGTGGGTGGAGAAACCTCACCACAGACCTTGGACAATCCCTGAGCAATATAGGCTACTAACAAGCATTAACCAAGCAAGTTTTGCCAAGAAGAAACAGCCTTAAACGAGCTCCCTTAAATAGAGCTCGAGGCTGAAAAGACCACTACCAGTCGACTGGTCCATTACCAGTCGACTGGTCCCACTTAAATTCGACCGTTACAGCCTAATGTTCGACTTTCTAAGTGCCATCAGTCGACTGGTCCATTACCAGTCAATTGATCTTTCTGTGGTATTTACCAGTCGACTGCCCAAACACCAGTCTACTGGTCCACTCCCAAACCTAAGGTTTCCCTTCCCCGAGTACATTTCTCTCAGCACTCAAACCCTAGGATTTCCCAAGTACATTTCACTCAGCACTCGTATCCTCATGACTCAGCTGACTTTGTAGGACCGGTGTCGTCGATAGAGGGGGGAAGGTGAATACCGACCTTTAAAAATCTTCACGGTAAATCGTAAGCTTTTCGGTTCGTACTTAAACAGAGCGTTAGTAGTAGCGGAATATTAAACAGTAAAGTAAAGAACGACACAAAACAGACGACAGATTGCACACGGGATTTACTTGGTTCACAACCCCCCAGGGTCAGTACATCCAAGGCCTAAGCACGGGATCACCCGTTCACTATTGGTCTCCTTTTCGGACTTTTCGGAGGCGGAGAAACCCGTCTTACATTGCAATAATTACAATAAAAATATAGGAAATTCAGTGCAGAATAATAAAAGCAAACCAAAACAAAATGGTCAAAGACTCGATCTGGACCTCCGAAGTGCCGCGCACTTCCTCCTGGAGCCTCCCGGTCGTAGAGCCTTGTCTTTAGCGCTTTGTCGTCAGTCAGAAAGCTGAGAATGGATCTTGGAAGTTGTGTTCTGAGCCTTGGGGTTGAAGCCCCTTTTATAGGGTTCATGGGGGCGCCAGTGATCACCGGAGCGCCCCAATGGGCTTGGTCAAACTTTATCTCTGCGCCGAACTCGTTGCAGCAGATAATCCCTTTGACCAGGGTGCCCTGGTTATCCAGGGCGCCTCCATGAACTCAGGCGGCCCTATTGATGGGGGCGCCTGATTCCATTGGGCACCCCTATAGATGGGGGAGCCTAGGGACCTCTTTTTCTAGCCTTTTGCCTGCTTTGTCTCCACTTTTGGGCACCTGCAAGATACATGAATACAAGGTAAATATACATACAATCTTAGTCTTAATGAGTTGGTTCTGACTTCGGATTTCCACGAAATCCTAGGTCGAACCGACGCAAGTTCCCACCCCCGGAAACGCGCCTTTCACCTACTCCTTTCAGGAGATGGTTGCCACCCAGTCAATTCGGGTGGACTTTAGCTTAGCCTTCGATACTCTCGGATCTCAAGACGTTCGACCCTCGACCCATCTCTACTTCTGTCCTTAGTCATCGCTCAGCTAAGTTGCTCAATCCCTCGGATCAAAACTTCGTGCCCAAACCCTAGGTCCAGGACTTTGGTGCCCAACTCTCGGTCAGGTCTTCGTGCCCAATTCCTCGAACCAGGTCTTCGGTGTCCAACCCTCGACCAGGACATCTTGCCCAGTCCTCGACCAGGACTTCAGTGCCCAGTCCTCGACCAGGACTTCGTGCCCAACTTCCGGTCAGGACTTAGTCGCCCAGCCCGCGGCTAGGACTTAGTGCCTAGGACAACTAGGAATTTCTTTCACTTTGGTACTCCTCTCTTGACTTACTCTTCCCTTGTTCAATGTATCACTGACTTAAGCATATTGTCAAACATTGAAACACTCAGAGGAGGACATCACTGATGCAACATGCACCAACAGACTCTTCTTCCAGCAGCTTCGATCTGTTGCCTTCGCGCCCTCTTCGTCTTCGGCTCTCGTCCCTCATATGCGCACACAAGCCCTCGGCTTGCCTCCATGCCATCCTTCACGCATGCCTCGAAGTCCGCGTCCCTTGGCTCATCGTTCATGCTTCAGCAGCCTCAATCTGTTGCCTTCAAGTTCTCTTCGACTTTGGCCCTCGTCCCTCAGATGCGCACACAAGCCCTTGTCTTGCCTCCATGTCATCCTTCACGTACGCCTCGAAGTTCGCTTCCCTCAGCTCATCGTCCCTGCTTTGTCCATGGTCCCTCAGATGCGCACACAAGCCCACGGCTTGCCTCCATGCCACCCTTCACCGTACCTGAAGACATCCAGCCAAGCCTATGTGTATCTTGCAAACCTGCACACTCACATATACATATTAGATCACAACAAAACCCTAACTTAACCATATTGGCACACACACATCAAAATCATGATCCTCCAGATCATACTTGGGTCGATTGCCCCAACACTCCTTAGGCATCATACGATACGGAGCCTTTGATGCCGGGGTTGTCCCCGAAATCAACTCAATCATGAACTCAACTTGCCTTATGGGAGGCAAACCAAGAAGCTCCTGTAGGATCGTTTCCGTACGCTAGAGGGGGGGGTGAATAGCGTTTTTCGAATCTCTTCTTCTTACATGGGTAGTTTGCGCACCGGAATATACAATAAAAACAATAAGGCAAACACTAACCAATGCTAACGCGGAAGATTTACTTGGTATCCACCCCGGACGGGTGACTAATCCAAGAATCCGTCGGTGGATCAATCCCCGGATAACCTCCGGCTATCTCTCGTCGCTCCTTGTGGGTAGAGAAACCTCGCCACAATCCCAAGCAAACCTCTGAGCACAAAGACTACTATCTTACCTTTAACCAAGACAAGATTCGTTAAGAATCTCAGCCACCACGAAGTCTTCTTTAAATAGGACTCGGTTGAAACCCTCGCCACCAGTCGACTGCCCCCAGGGCAGTCGACTGGCGCCACTGAAATTCGACCGTTGCACCCCGAACGTTCGAATTCTCAGCCAACTCACCAAGCAGCTACCAGTCGACTGCTCCCAGGGCAGTCGACTGGTCCCATGCCAGAACCCTTCTGTGAGTTTTATCAGTCGACTGCCCCAAGAGCAATCGACTGCCCTACTCACCCACCTAGGGTTACTCTTCCTGAGTACATTCCACTCCGCACTCGAACCCTAGGATTTCCCGAGTACAATCAGACAACACTCGTACCCTCACAACTCGACTAACTCCTCATCCGCAGCCTCGACTATTGCCTTCGTGCCCTCTTCATCTCCGGCTCCCGTCCCTCGAATGCATGCAAGCCTCCAGCTTGCCTCCATGCCATCCTCCATGCATGCCTCGAAGTCCGTGCCCCTCATCTTATCGTCCCTGCTCCACTAAGGTCCCTCGGGTGCACACAAGCATCCAGCTTGTCTCCATGCCACCCTTCACCGTACTGAGGCCGTCCAGCCAAGTCCATATGTGTAACCTGTACAACCTGCACACTCAACATATACATATAATAACACAAAGGTAAACCTAACTTAAACCCTTTGCCCAAACATCAAAACACTTGGTCATTCCGGACCACAGATTGCCTCAATAATCTCCTCCTTTTTGATGTTTGGCAATATGTTTAAGTTAGGGAAAGCAAAATAGTAGTCAATAGCAAAAACCATGCTAAAACAATCAATTGGACTTACGTTGCCAAGACTCCATCTTGGACTTACACCGCCAATGCATATGCAATACAATCATGGATCCTATCCCAAGGCATCCCATACCTAACCATCCAAGTTAGGAATTTTCACAACGGGATCCTATCCCAAGGCATCCCATATCTAACCCTCCAAGTTAGGACTCTTTCACACACCTAACCCTCCAAGTTAGGACTTTTCACACCTAACCCTCCAAGTTAGGATTTTTCACACAAAGGCTTCTCCAAAGCTTCTCCAAAGCTCCCCCTACATTGGACTTACAAAGACTTTTTAAGAACCTCTCCCAGGTTCCCCTTACGCCAAAAAATGGAGCAACCATGCTCCCCCTTAATCTTAGCTCCCCCTAAATCTAGGGTTTCTAGCAAAGGTGTGTTTGATTTCCCAACTTAAACCCAACACTTCTCCCCCTTTGCCTAACATCAAAAAGATGCCAACAATATCCCAATTATTGGATCTTTTAATCCCCATTGATCCTAAACACAGTGTACTAGCCCCCCATACACTCGTTTTCCATCATTTGGACCCAAGTCAGCTGCTGGATATCCACACCAGCCCTGACCAGTCGACTGATACTCTGAAATATCAGCTTTTCTAGCCAATTTTAGAATTGCACCAGAAATTCCACAAATCTCCAAAAATTCCCATATTTTATGGAGAACTTTGTGGTACCCATACCTACTTATGAAAAATACATTTACCCATGTATCTATCACCATTCTCAAGTTTTTCGAATCTCTTCTTCCTACACGGTTAAGTTTGCGCAGCGGAATATACAGTAAAAACAATAAGACAAACACTAACCATTGCTAACACGGATGATTTACTTGGTATCCACCCCGGACGGGTGACTAATCCAAGAATCCGTCGGTGGATCAATCCCCGGATAACCTCCGGCTAGCTCTCGTCGCTCCTTGTGGGTGGAGAAACCTCGCAACAACCCAAGCAAACCTCTGAGCACAAAGACTACTATCTTGCCTTTAACCAAGACAAGATTCGTCAAGAATCTCAGCCACCACGAAGTCCTGTTTAAATAGGACTCGGCTGAAACCCTCGCCACCAGTCGACTGCCCCCAGGGTAGTCGACTGGCGCCACTGAAATTCGATCGTTGCACCCTAACGTTCAAATTCTCAGCCAACTCACCAGCCACATACCAGTCGACTGCCCCTAGGGCAGTCGACTGGTCCCATGCCAGAACCCTTCTGTGAGTTTTATCAGTCGACTGCCCTACTCACCCACCTAGGGTTACTCTTCCCGAGTACATTTCACTCCGCACTCGAACCCTAGGATTTCCCGAGTACAATCACACAACACTCATACCCTCACGACTCGACTGACTCCTCATCCGCAGCCTCGACTATTGCCTTCGCGCCCTCTTCATCTTCGGTTCTCATCCCTCGGATGCACGCAAGCCTCCAGCTTACCTCCATGCCATCCTTCACGTATGCCTCAAAGTCTGCTCCCCTCAACTCATCGTCCCTGCTCCACTAAGGTCCCTCGGGTGCACACAAGCCTCCAGCTTGTCTCCATGCTATCCTTCACCGTACTGAGGTCGTCCAGCCAAGTCTATATGTGTAACCTGTACAACCTGCACACTCAACATACACATATAAGAACACAAGGGTAAACCTAACTTAAACCCTTTGCCCAAACATCAAAACACTTGGTCACTCCGGACCATAGATTGCCTCAACAGCTCCTATGGAAACACGTCCAAAAATTCTCGAACCACTGGAACATCCGAGAGCTGAGGGCTACTGTTGTCATCAGTGATGGTCAGTGACAATTGAAAACCCTGACATCCATGCGACATAAGTTTCTGAGCCTGAAGTGTAGAGATAATCAAAATTCCGTCATCTCTGGTGCTAATGAATACCCATGAGGGTTGGTTCAAAGACCGAAACGTGGCCATCCTCGCTTGGTAATCAACTGTGGCATTATAGGTCGCCAACGAGTCCATGCCCAAAATAATGTCAAATTCTACCATCTCGAGAACCGAAAAATCCACGGTGAGAGTATAAACGTCGAAATTTAATGGGCATCCCTTGACCTCCTATGTGATATTCAATAGCTCATCGGATGACAGGGACACTAACAGACATTGCGATCTAAGGATAGGAAACCTACTAATTTTTCCCATGAACAACCGTGATATCAAAGAACTGGAACTACTGGTATCAACAAGCAATTCAGCAGGAAATGCATAAACTGACATCATACCATGGAAGACCGATCCATCGGTCCGCTGTGCCTCCTCTCTGGTGACTGTGTAAACTCGTCCTGTCTCTGGAACTGGAGGTGGCAACGCCAAAATTTGCTGAGGCTGAGATGTTGAACGTCCGACAGTCTGCTGGGGCTGATATACAGAAGGCCCAACCGACTGCTGAGGCTAATAAACTATAGGCTGGTATACTGGGTAATAATTGCTAATAGTACGACCCCGTCACAGAATACTGATATGTCGCTCGTGTGGAGGTGTACTCATGCCCAGGCATATAGTAAATATGAACTGGTGGAGGAACTGTCTGTTGACGTCCTATCTGCTACTGTCGGGATGACGTCTGAGTCTGACGACCGCCTCTCTGTGACCTCTGTTGTCCTGACCGGCCTCCCTGGGGAGTAACTGCGACCGATTTATACTAAGCCTTCAAGGGACAACTTTGACTCTCATGACCCAGAAGCTTACAATAATAGCAGATGGGGTGCTCTAGAAGATAATCTGGTTTGTTGTGATCCCTAGACCCACACTGAAAATAATGAGCCCCACCAGTAGCAGACTTCCGGGTCTGTTGAGAACCATGTGACGATCCTGCTGAAAATCGTCCAGACTTTTGGGGTCGAGGTTGAGGCCCAAAAATCTCCTGCGTACCCTGACTCCTGCTATTGCACTTCTGTCCGACGGTCTGCTGTTTCTGAGTCACTACTGAATCCTGAGCTAGCTATTTTTCTTTCTTCTTATCACCAAACAATCGATAATGGGTCATTTCTATATGTAAAGCCCGGTCCAAAGCCTCTCTAAAAGAAGTCAGAGCCTATCCCGACATCCGTAACTTAATATATCCAACGAGACCCTGCGTGAACTGTGTCGTCCGCTCATTTTCCGTAGCCACCAACTGAGGATAAAACTCCGCCAGGCGATTGAATTTTCCCTCATACTCCAAAACTGTACGATCTCCCTGGTGAAGACCAAAAAACTCCTGCCGTCGGGCCGTATGAAATGCAGCAGGATAATACTTCCCCTCAAAAGCTTCGCGAATAGAAACCTAAGTAATTCGCTGTCCACCGATAATAGTCTTCTGTATGTTCCACCAAGTGATTGCATAATCTCGCAGGTGATAAGTAGTCAACTCCACCTTCTCTATATCTGTGATCATCATATAGTTGAAGGTGCCCTCCAATGTCTCCAGCCAAGCATGAATAGCATACGGATCTAGTTCTCCATGGAGCAGTGTGAAACGGCCCTTCACATACGCTACCAATAGCGGAATTCGAGCTCTATTCAGAATCCAACCCACTTGGGCAGAGGGTACCATTGATAGCACTACAAGAACTACCACTGGTGGCACTGATGGACCTGCCACTGGTGGTACTAATAGACCTTCCACTGGTGGTACTACTGGAACTACTGTCGGATATGAAGGAGGTACTCTCAGTGGTGGAGGTCTCAGCTCACCCAAAGGGTCCTGGTGAGTTGGTCCCCGACCAGACAGCTCCACCTTGGTGAGTCTTTCAACCTCCTGACTTGAGTCTGTCTCTGACTCCACTGGCCTCCCCCGTGATCGTCGTCCATGATCACGTGCACAGGGCGGAGACAACTCAATACAACGAGACATAACTGTTAACAAAACCAACACGCATTGCTTAGATATAATTCTATCAAAATTAAACCAACTTATTTATTGATTACCGGGAGAGATCTCATCGCTGCCAAGTCCCAAAATACAACCATGTTAAGAAAATGGCTCCGTAAAAATATAAAAATCCATAAAATACAGATATACCTCGAAAAACAACTCCATAAACCCACATACACCAAATTACATCGCAAAACCTCGCTCTGATATCAAAAATTTGTCACGCCCCCAGAAGCCCATGCTTACTCGAAAATCGGGCAGCATCTCCGCTGTACGATGGACAAATTGAGACATTTATACATAACTCTCAACAACATCTAGATCAGCCTCACACGACTAGCATCACAATAATAAAATAAACTCACAACCGCATAATTAATATCGTTAATAAAAATAAAAATAGCAGACAACCCATAACCAGAGTAAAACTTAAATGTAAATCCAAAAATGAACATTCCAGTCCAATAAGGTATCAACATAAATCTACTAAGACAATACCAGATAAATAAAATAAATACCAGTCTATGAAATAAATGCGAAAATAACGAATGTGCAGAAATAAAATAACTACGGAAATAAACTAAATACGGAAACAAACTCTAATATGACTCGACATCGTGGGACTGACAACTGGATCCTCTCCTCACTCTAGGTAATGCATCTATCTGCTACCTGAATTAAAGTAGTTGGTGGAGGGGGTGAGTCTGGGCTGACTCTGCGGGTATAAAAGTAGATAAACGCATGGCATAACAAAAGGTATAACAAGCAAAAGAAACAATAGTGTACAATCTCTAGGAAACAGAATAATAACTAGGCATGTATGAAACAAAGTGATAATAGAATATCAAAACATATATGCATGTCAACTAAATATAACAATCATAGCTCATATAAATACAGCAAACACAAGAAAGTGTAAAATGCAATAAATGCATATGATGCAATGACATGTGTCACCCCTAACACCAATCAAGCCGCTATCACATCACATCCGTGTGACCGATTGGGTAGGGTTGTGATAATTGTACGCACTCTAACGAATACCACTAGTATATGTGGTTGAGTGGACAGGATGCTGGAGAGCCAACTATTCCAAAAACCCCGAGAAAAAAGGGGAGCCACCAACAACTCTGGTATCCCTCGAAAACAACGGTGAGTGTGCCAACTACTTGCCTACAACTCCAACATCCACTGTACATGAGTGGTCGAGTGTGGCGTAATAGGAAAGTTGCTCGCACTCTAGCAACTACCATAATGAGTGATTGAGTGGGCAAAACAACTAAATGACTGACAACGACTTAACCATATGGTGACCAATACTCGTTAGCATGCAACTGTGCAAATATGGAAGCCAATACTCATCAACATGCAACTGTGCAAATATGGTGCATGATACTAAATGCACAAACAAGCAAATAACAACGATGCAACGATACAACCGATAAGTATCAAAAATCACCAAACATGGAACTAAACTGTTAGTAGGAGCCTAGAGCTAATTATGTGATGATTGACTAGGGACTTTTTGTATCATATTCTATCATTAATAAAGACATGTTTGGTTATTATACTTACTTTATACTTGTACCAAATAACTAAGTATAATAATGTCCTTGGGTAGTAGGTTCTTATCTACATCATATCGATTGGTTGAATCGATAGTGAGATGATGTAGAGAATACTATACTAAACCATTCCTAGTCAAACATTAATATTCAAGGACAATATTAATGCATGGAGACTAGCGTGTAGGTCAATAAATGACTTGATCACACAAGTCATGGATATGTGATATCAAGTTGACACATGGGTATACATTAGATAATGTGTACTGAATTGATCCGCCATGAGAATGTTTCATAGATTGTTATATGAGTGTCATAAATTTTCTCATGTGACTATTAGTATGAATAGTCCTTAGACCTGAAGTCACTACGGTTCCCTACATAAGGAGTTATGTACTTTGGTATCGTCAAACGTCACCCGTAACATGGTGGACTATAAAGGTGATCACTAGGTATATAATGAATTATGCGGAGGGATGTGAGTGATGTAGATGGGATCTATCCCTCCCATATGACGGGAGTGATTTCTGTGGGCCCATTGATCCAGTAAGACTGCTAAAACGTATGGTCATGCTCAAATGAGTCAATATGAGATATTGAGCTCATTTGTTTGAGTGAGTCTACTTGCGGATCAAGAAACACAAAGATTGATCAAGGATGACACAGTCTATGCCTCATTGGTCAATCTAGATATCGAGGATAGAAGGACAAGGTCGTCATACATTGTCATTATCACGGAGGTTAAGTCGGATCTCAATTTTTTTGTTACTTGGGTAGCAATGATGCATTGCTAGATGCCGCTCATTACTTATGTGTCTAAAGCGATTTTGACATATTGCCAACGTTACAAGAACCTATTGGGTCACACACTAAGAACATTATGCTTCGGAGATTGATTGATCTTTGATTGACTAAGATTTGATCTGAATTGGATTGCTTGAGTTAGACTCAAGTGAATCCAATTGGATTATGGGATTGAGATCTAATTTGAGTTAGACTCAACCACATTTGGATGAGGTATTAATTCATTAAAGTGTTTAATAAATTAATAATAAAGGAAGAGGAAAAGATTCTCTTCATTGAATGGAGAGTAGTTGAAGAGTAACATGAGAAGACGTGCTCTTTATTGACTTTAATGAAGGGAAGCTAAAGGGACAAAAAAAAACTCTTCATATTCATGGGATCAGTATAAAAGAGTTTTCTTGTCATTTTGGATGAGACTAAGTTTTTTTCCCTTCCTCTCTTCCTCCTCTTCTCCCTCTTTGGCCGAAACCCTTTCTTTGGAGTTCTTGGTGGTTTTGTGAACTACCTCAAGTTGCTAGCACAACTAACGTAGTTCTTCTTCGAAGTTGAGAGATCGTGTTTGTGTGGATACGCATAGAGGCACGGACGCTTGGATGTGCAAGAGATCTGGCGTACCTTGGACGAGTGGGATAAACGAAAGGGCGCGCATCAAAGGTATATCCATAAGATCAGTAGTTGTAGATCGGCTTTGTACGAGTTTTCTTTCGCATGGATTGCTCGTGGGATCTTGTTTCCGTTGTGTTTTTTTTTGTTTATGTCATCGGGAGATCCCTACATAAACTACTAGGTAGGGTATCTCTAATACCAACTAGCCCTAATTATGTTTAATGATAGTTTCTAAGTACTCACGTACAAACGGTACTTTACATAATAGAAAATCAACAATGAGACTATACAGATATAAAATACGATTAGCTCAAAGATCAAGCAAAGAAAGTATCAACGGACGATATTAAAAACAACAAAGGACAAAGTAAAGCAGTCCTACTCAGATATAAAAAGTCATGCATTTAATATCAATGATCTACAAGAATACAAAAGAGAAGTACCCGCCTTTATCGTAGACCGTTTAGAAAAGACCCCGCCTCCGAATTCTTGTATTAAATCAGGATCCAATTTCAAGGACATAATTTTAGCTATTTATAAAATTAAACAAATAGCTTAACAAGATACTAAATATAATTAGGCTAAATCCTAATTATAACGGTCGTTTAATTAAATCTAAAACAACCGGATGGGAGTCATTTTCTAAGCACCAACATTCATAAGCCTAATGGATAAAGCGTAACAAAACAACATCAGAAACCTCAACTCAACTAGCGAACAGTATTATTCCATCCCTAACAATCCAACATAGCTTTCCCAATCTACAATATAATAGGATAGTTTCTACAAACCGAAGCTCCCTCAAAATACCGTGTTAACTCTAATTTACACAAATTAACAAATTGCAATTTATCTGCTAACTCTTACATTGCATCACTACTGGCAAATTTGCCACCACACTCAAAAGGGTATGCACCGAAGCACTGACTCACAGACGCAATAGCAAAACACATTGTAATCTCGCTCTCCACCTACTTATTCCAAATCAACAGACCTTCCACAACTAGCTCTCAAAAATTAAAAGCAAACTAAACGAACTATATACACATTTCTCTCTATTTTCTATCACTAATCCTATTTATTACCTGTTCCTCAATTTAGGAAGAAAGCTCGTCGATCGCTGTGGCTGCGGTGCCGGCTGGCTCGCCTGAGGTTGGCGGCATGTTAACGGAGACGACACATAAGGGTATCTCGTTCGTGCGCGTCGAAGAAAACGAAGAAGAAGAAGTAGTAGTAGAAGGCGGCGCCATGACAGGGGAAACCACTCACGCGATGGTTCAGCGTCGGGGCAGAGTCAAAGGGTATACTAACACTCAAAGGGTATACTATATATTTATGCTATTTAAGAAAAAGAGTCCCTTGAGGCTATGGTGAGGGCGACTAATTATTATCCCAGACATTCACGGTTTGATTCCCAATCACAACGTATTTTGTAAGAATTTTTTCTTCCAATGGAGAGCAAACTCTGGGATTTCTGGATCGCCCATCCAGAGCACTTTCCGATCTATCTTAGCGGTCAGTAGAAAATTTTTATAGAGCTAGGTCAATCGTTTAAGGTTTAACGTTACTCAACCTCATTAATTTTTTTTTTTAAATGAAAGGGTTACTTCTATGGGAAGATGACCAAATGTCACGTAGAAGCAAAGAGGTTGTAAGAAAATAGTCCGTGTTTAGCGTCCCAGATTAACGGGTTAATTAACTAATTGCTAATCAAATTATTAGAAAACGCCGATCTGTTATATTTCAACATTAGTTTTGGTATATACATCGATCGAGCATGTTACATGGGACAAAAGCCATGAAACAAGCTTCCTTGATAGTCTATCGTCAATCAAGGAAGATAATGTTTACCTTTATACTTACTCGTGATTTTGTCAGTTATAAGGTCAATTAATCAGAAGGGTCTGTTGGAACCAGAAGGTCAATCTTTTAGCACAATATAAGTTTACTTTTTTGACTGAAAGATTCAGACAAAGACTCCAATGCCTGCCGCTTTCTCCTCCGCGCTTTTTACTCCATTCAACGACTTTTTCTACAAGCAGTTCAGTTAATCTCTAGACTTCCTCGGACAAGACACATACCAGATTAACTAATTTTTTACACCAAATTTAAGATTATAAATAAATTAAATATTCACGAGAAAATCAGTGTTTAATATTTGATGAAACTGTTTATATTCATTCAGTATAAATAAGATCTATCAACTATAAACATATTCATTAACAAAACTCTCAAGAAATTTAAAAATAATTAAAGTAACAAATATATTTATAATTTCAAACTCGGAAACCAATCAACTAAATTTTAAAATATAAAATTTTAAACAGTCTAAGGAGTTAGTTCTAATTGAGAGTCAGATAATACCCACTACAAGAAAAATCTGAATTTAGCGATAGGTTTTTGGAGACGATTTTTTTTTTTCAATCGCTAAATTAGTGACCGAAATAATTTTATAGAGACAGAATTTAAATTTTGTCTCTAATTAATGATAAAATTTAATTCTCATCGCTAATATAGCGATCAAAGATTATTTCAGTCGTTAATTTAGCGACGAAAAAAATTTCTATAACTAAAAGAAGTGACGAAACTACAGTAATAATTGTGAATGACAATAATGATTCAGAACTAACAACGAATATAAATTTTCATCGCTAATTAGCGATGAAAACTAATACCCATAGCTAATTATCGATGGACACATAAATTTGATCGCTATTTAGTGACGGACACTTAAATTCCGTCGTTAATTAGAATTTCCATTTAATTTCCGTTGCTAAATCTCAATTAAATTAGGGTTCCCTTAATATTTTACGCTCTCTAGCTCCTCTAGCTTCCTCTCTCATGCTCTCTTGGCACGTGCATGATCTCTGATCAATCTCCGGCATTCTTCTCTTCGGCACACTCACAATCTCCTTTCTAGCAGCTACGTAATCTAGGCATATGTTTTAAATTCCTCTCCCATCCCATCTCTGAGTGCAAGATTGGCCGGTCATGACCAAGTTACCTGTGGCCGCTTGGCCTCGAGCTTGACCGGCTGGTATTAAGTTGCTTGCGACCCTTTGGTATCATAATTTTATCGCTAGAGCTATGACGGAATAATAACCTTTCATTTATGAATTTAGCGGCGAAATAAATTTTAATTACATTGTAAATTAACAATAACATTTAATCTTCTGTAATTTAACCGATGAAATTTAAACTTCCATTGCTAAAAGACGCTAGCGGCCCATTTTTTAGCATGAAAATAATCGATTGTTATTCTCACTTAGTGACGGATTTTTCCATCGCTAATAGATTTTTTTAGTGATATAATCTAAATTAATGAATCAAACTCAAGTATTAAAGTTTGAACTAAATTAAGCTAAAAAACTAAATCAAGTCAAGCATAGATAATTAGTTTAAGGACTTGATTAATTTTAGACTCGATTTACTTTGATTCTTAGTTAATCTAGCAAATTTAAACAACTCTAAACTTGGCTTATTTAATTTACAGCCCTGATCTAACTCACTAGAGTTTGTTTCGTTGATCTTTCTCACTGGAAAAAAAGCATGAACACTGAATTCAATAAAGAACAGAACCCAGATAAAAAGCAGGGAAGAAGCAGCACTCAATGTTAACCATAATCACAGAAAAAGGGTTCACGGCATGACCCCATTATAAAATAATCCGTATTTCATTTCTATGGTTTAGGGGGCGCTTGGTAAGTGGGTTTAGAAGACAATAATGAAAATTTCATTTTCATTAATGATGCTTGATATACAGGAATTGGAATCAAAATATGGATATGATACCCTTGATTTTATAATCCAACTCCCACTAGATTATCACTAAACTCATAAGCCCCTCAATCAAAATCCATTACCATTTCTATTACCAAATATATATCAAGCGTCCCCTTAATTTCTTATACAACAAAACAATCAATTGATAACTATTTTTTTAATAGCCTACTTATCGCATGCCCACCATTACTGCCGGATCGAAATTGTGACGCAGGATCAATCTAACGTTTTAATTTTAAAGGTATATTTTTTTATTCGAAATCAAGCGTTGTGTGCAGAACAGATATCTAAATTTGTTACAGGATATTTACAATCATCAATTTAATTTCGAGACTCAATTTTAACCTTTAGATCTTTATTGAGACTCCAAATATTTTATTATTATTTTTAATGATTTTTATTTTTAGGATATTTAGATTATTTTTAATATTTTTGATATTTATAAAATAGAAATTGAGATATATAAATTGCTTTCCTTTTTTTATTTTAAACATCTAATTAACTATTACTATAATTAATAAAAATTCCTCTTTTTGACAATTTTTCTCCATTTACCTCCTCAATAATTTCCCCTTAACGTCAGATTGGAACAACAATTTCCGAAAAGGCAGGTGATAAAATACTGCATGATCTGACTTGAGATATCATAAATCTCGGCAGAATTTGCTTCGCATCTTAATTAATTAGCTGAATCCTCACATGGATCGATCTATAAATACCAATCATACATAGCACCTGAGATCTAGACTTGAGCAACGCAAGAATATATATTCAAGGCCTTCGTTTTCGATTTCGAGTACTGGTCCAATTCTAATTCCTTAGCTTAATTTCATGGCGGTGATTACCATTCTTCTACTCCTCCCCCTCGTCCTCTGTTCTCGGCCTGTTGAAGCCGTATTCAGCATCGCCGACCACGGCGCCAAGTCTGACGGTCAAACGGACTCCGCCGGCGCTTTGCTCAGCGCGTGGCAGGCCGCCTGCGGCTCGACTGGTGCGGCCACGGTCTACGTGCCGGCCGGCTCATTCTTAGTCCGGCGAGCGGAATTCAGCGGGCCTTGCCAGAGCAGCAAGATCACGTTCCAGATAGACGGCACCCTCGTCGCGCCGTCTGGCTATGGCAGTACCGCCGGAGAGTGGCTCCTGTTCGACCACGTGGAGGGCGTGGAGGTCTCTGGCGGCACCCTTGACGGCCGCGGCTCGTCCTTGTGGGCGTGCAAGGCCGACAACCACGGTTGCCCCGCCGGCGCCTCCGTAAGCTCCATCGATCGATCGAATTTTCTCATAAATTAATCATAACATTAATTTTTATTTTGTTTCTCGATCGATCGATTGCCTGATAATGGATCGAGATGTGGGTGCAGTCGTTGGTGTTTAGGAACTCGAAGGGCATCACCATCAGCGGACTGACGTCGGTGAACAGCGAGCTGTACCACATGGTGATCGACAACTGCGAGGGAGTGACAATGCAAGGCGTGAGGATAACGGCTCCGGGGAGCAGCCCCAACACCGACGGAATCCACGTGGAGGCGTCGAGCCACGTGACCATCACCGGCGCCGGTATCAAAACCGGCGACGATTGCATCTCCATCGGGCCCGGCACCACCAACCTCTGGATCGAGCAGGTCAACTGCGGCCCCGGACACGGCATAAGGCACGCACGCACGCACGATATATAATTCAATCAATCAATTAATTACTTCATATATCATGCATGAAATATATTGGATGAATTCTATCGGTGGTGCATGCAGTATTGGGAGTTTGGGAAAGGGATACGATGAGGCCGGAGTGGAGAACGTGACGGTGAAGACGACAGTGTTCGCCGGAACGACGAACGGGCTGAGGATAAAAACATGGGGGCGGCCGAGCGAGGGGTTCGTGAAGGGGGTGGTGTTCGAACACTCCGTGATGCAGGATGTGCAGAACCCGATCATCATCGACCAGAACTACTGCCCCGACGACAAAGGATGCCCTGGCCAAGTAATCAATCAATCAATTATTCAGCTTAATTAAAGTAATTAATTCTAAATGGCTTTAATTTGTTACCATGCACAAAACTGTCATGGACATGTATATATATATATATATACACGTGCAGAGTTCGGGAGTGAAGATAAGCGAGGTGACGTACAACGACATTCATGGGTCGTCGGCGTCGCAGGTGGCGGTTAAGTTCGAGTGCAGCCCGAGCAATCCGTGCACCGGGATCGGGTTGCAGGACATCAAGCTCACGTATGGGAACACGCCCGCGGAGTCGTCCTGCGAGCACGCCGATGGATCTGCTTCCGGGTTGGTCGTGCCGCCCAGTTGTCTCTGAGGGAAACTAGGGATACGATATATACTGCTATGGCATAAGCGCAGTCAATCTAATAGTTTGGTATTAATTACTTGTGGCACTCGGAAATCTATCATCCCAGTACCAACACAATCATTACTGATGATATGTGTACTAGAGGAGGTATATAATTAAATAGCTAAATGGGTTAAAAGTTTTTCATATTTAGCTTCTTTTCTATGGCATATATGCCCGTGATAACAAAAATGCGGCATTTTATTGAATCTCCTAAATAAATTTCATATTATTTAAATTATATACTCAATTTTTATAATATTCAAATCATGTATCTTTCTCTATAGGTCTATCAATTTATTTGGACTAAACTAGTTGATGAACTTATTAAAGTTTGAATCTCTACCAATCAAAACTAATATACTCTTAGAAAAATTTCTATATTATTAAATCTAAATTTGATAGTATAAATTGAGAATAATAAAATTTAAACTTGATAAAATTTATCACACACATCTTATAAGAGCTAAGATAATGATACTCATTGGTCTTCACGGGATGGACTGATGGTTAGTATGTGAGTGTTACCATCAAAAGGTTTGGGGTCAAATCCTAGCAAAGCCAGTATGCCCACCCTCCCCACGCGTTAGCCACAACATTCGGGCTAGTAGCCCCCATGATTTACCTCCTCTGTGTTGACCCTGGGACGGGTTGGCGGGGGCGCTGGGGGCGAGCGATTCGTCTTTGCCACCAAGATAATGATACTCATTGTCTCCACGGGCATAGATGGTAATGAGTTGGTAGATTGCCACTAAAAGTTTTGGGTTTGAGCCACGGGGTTGGTGGGGCGTAAATTCCTGCACCCTGTGTAAAAAGTCTGTCCCTTCAATCTCTTATCTTCACTGGATCATGAGTATTTCACCTTTTTACCACTAAGTTAATGATACTCACTAACTAACCCAACCAATAAATTTCTAGAACTCATATTTAAAAAATATCATACATTTGAATTTTCAAATGGTATAGTCCATCTATACCCTAGCTTACATCAGAATTCGATAGGTTAAATTGAGATAATTAAATTTTTAATTGTTAAAGTAAAAAATTTGAATTTGTATTCTCAATTTAATTCATTATTTCAATTTTCGCTATCAAATTTATATCCAATGACATAAATATATTAAGAAAATTTTCATAACTAAATTTATTTTAGTGTTAAATTATTCAGTTCTTCAAATTTATTAGTCAATTCGAAAGAAATTATCTACAGGACGAGAAAGAGAGGGATATTTCAGAAATATTATATATAATTCGGTCATGGTCAACATAGTTTTTGCTTGACAGGTTGAGCATCTGCCACAATTTGTAATTGATGTCGCATCACCACAAGATCAACTCCGACCAAATCCTTAGCATTCCAAGTGAAAACATTTGCATTTTTGAGTGAGATAAGCAATTACTAAATTCTTCAATTCTTTAGGTAAATCTTTAGAGATCTTGGTGATGTTCTTTCGTCGAAAGGGATTATGTGGGGACCGGTGCCGTCGATAGAGGGAGAGGAGGAGAGGGGAGGGGGGAGGGTGAATATCGACTTGTAAAAATCTTTCGGAAACTTGACGTAAACTTACGATCGTTCGTTCTGGACACAGAGTTAGTAGCACAGCGGAAAAATAGACAGAACGAAAAACAACTCAACAGATTGCACACAGGATTTTTTACTTGGTTCCTAAGTCCCAACCCCCCAGGGTTAGTACGTTCAAAGCCTAAGCACGGGAAACACCCGTCCACTAATGGTCTCCTTTCCGGACTTTCCGGAGGCGGAGAAACCCATCTTACAGTGCAAAATTTACAATAAAAAATATTAAAGAAATTAAATGCGGAAAGTAAATTAAACCAAACAAAAGAGTCGAAGGCTCGGCCGATCTGGAACTCCGAAGTGCGGCGCACTTCCTCCCGGAGCTTCCTTGCACTACAAAAATTTTTGGATTCAACAACACCCAATAGACAACGGGTTTTTGAAAAATCGTTGTCTTTTTTTATTTAACAACGGATTTTTCTAAAACTGTTGTTGTTGAAAATTTTTTGCGAAAAAAGACAACGGTTGTTAAAAAATCGTTGTCTTATGTATGTCAAAGACAACGAGTTTTTAAAAACCGTTGTCTAATAGGTTGGTTACGACAACAGTTTTTAAATAACCGTTGTGTATTGATGTTGCTTACGTGGTAATACACAACAGCAAACTCGAGCACGAAAATGAAAAATGACTGCCTTTTATAAATCTTCTTTCTTCTCTCTCGTGTGTCGCGAGCCTTAATCCCAGCCAAGCCAACCCGACTCTTCTTCTCCCTCGCGTGCCCTGGATCGCAGCCAAGCGCTGACCTCTTCTTCTCCCTTGCGAGCCCTAAACTTCTTCTCCCTTGCGACCTCTTCTTCTCCCTTGCCAAGCGCCGACGGAGGCGGCAGCGGCGGATCGTTTGTCGTGCAGACCGGGTTCACAACCTCCCTTGCCGACCTCTTCCTCAAAAACCGCAGCAGGCTGAAGATCCCCTCATGGAAGAAGAGGAAGAAGCATTCGGAAACCACCGCATCGGCTGACACCTCAGACCACATCGCAGCTTTGGCGGTGCCGACCTGGGGGCATGCTGAAAGGAACAAACTTGTCGGAGGGATCATGCTCTCTACTGTCGTCCTGTGGCTACTCGATTCGCTAGGGTTCATCTGGACAAGAATCCAAATGATCCGAAAGCTGCAGAAAAATTTCAGGCAAACCAGCTCATTTTGATTTGATGGCATCAAAGAGCAATGGGTTTAGATGATTTTTCAACTTTAATTGTGGTTTTGTTAGAATCTTGTTGAGTTGTTGTTTCTGTATGTTTGGACAGACACTTGGGGAAGCATATCAGGTGTTGGGTGATCCAGTGCAGAGAAAAGCTTATGATGGTTTTGGTAAAGAAAGTGTGTCGAGGTGAGCAATAATTCCATTCTTCATAGATCCATGGCCTTTTCGTGTCCTAAATTTTGCTCACAGTTCCCACCCATATAGTAGTTGATATATGTTTCGTTCAACAAGGAAGATACCATGAGAATGCAATTGTTGCAAATTTGCAATCGCGCTTTTGAATTAACCAGTTCAGTGAAGCCAATTTGAAGTACTTCTGTCCTTCTAAAACCTGAAACATAACAAGTTAAGGCTGGAGAAAGTTAAGATATTTTTCTCAAGCAGAAAACATAGAAAAAATTATGTTTCTAAAATTTTCATCAAAATCCATGCCTAGAAGATTGGTCAACACTCCTCATATTATATCACAAAGGGGTTGCTACTAATTAGAATTTCTCTAGAACTGTTCTCATGCAACAATCAAATAAAATGTTGAGAGTAGATAGTAAGTTAAAGATCGTGTAATTAATTAGCCTAAAAATTTATGCATCAATAGTTGATTGTTTTCATTCGCCTCATTAAGGCGCCACTAGGCCAAAAATTAGACTAAGAATCTAGTCCGTTACTTTGAATACCTGCAGTCAACTCTCTGTTACATACTATTTAGTATTTCCTATAAAATTTCTTTTTCAGTTTTTATAATATGTAAGGATTATATATGTATTTATTTTCTAACTTAATGTCCTTGTTAGAGCATAAAATTATATTTCCAGATTTATGGCAGGTGCCTGCATCTTCCACATTTTCTGCTGTTCTATGCTCTTTGAATTTTACCAGAAAGAATGAGATTCAAATACCTAGATATTAATGGTCTATCTGTGCCCCGAATAGTTTGGGTGCCTACTTGCGATGGTTGACTAATTGTTTTTCTGTGTTCTTAATATTACTTCTGTTTGTTCATACATCCAAATCATTATTTTATTGTAAAGTCAGACTTGAGGAAGTGATGGCTTAAGCTGTAAGTTATTTGGTTTTCTAGGTTTATTTTATTGATATTTTTTTCCTTCAAATTTTCAGGGAAAATATGTTAGATGCCACTGCCATATTTACCCTTCTTTTTGGAAGTGAACTTTTTGAAAATTACATAGGGTATCTTGCCGTGGCCTCAATCACATCATCTGAATTGATGAGCGAAAATGAAAGTCCAGAGAAACTTCAAGATAGATTGAAGGTGTGTGCGAAAGAAGAATTTGTTCTCTTTCTAGCTATGATAACTACTTTCTGATTCTGAGATTATCCCAATTTCAATTTTGATAGAATTTGATCTCCTTCTAGTTTGTTATGCCGGAAGTTGGAAAAGGATGTCTCAATTGTAGAAACTGAGTTTTTTTTTCTCAGAAAGACAGAGAGAGACCTCAGTACGAACTTTATGCTGAGGCACTATTTACATTTTCTGTTGGCTTTTTGTTGATAAAATGTTTGAGATTGGATCCCCTTTATAAGGATGGTTTATGCAAAAACTGCCCATTAATTTTTTTTTCAATTTATTTTCATGTATTTGTAAAGAACTGTTTTTAATGATTCTAAGGCACTTCGTGCTTGCTCATGACTCACTGTTTTTCATGTCTTTGTCATATTCACAACTACGTTGTCCTCTTTCTTATCATGTACATAAATGCAGGATAAATTTAGTGAATTGAAGGACCAAATAAATGTTGGATTATTTCTCAACGCAAATGAGGTTTGTCCAAGACATTTTGTTCTACATGCTAAATGTTTCCTTTTTTGCAATTCAAGTTATATATACTGCATCTCATATGTTCCCTTAAATACATTTTCTGGACTAGGCTAAGTTCCTACAACTTTATTCAAAATGCAAGTGTTTTGAAATTGTAATTTTTTTTGGCTCACTTGACAAGGGTAACCATGCCTGAGAAATAGTGAGATGCTTCTATTTTTCCCTCGTATTTTTTCCTCCAGTTAATTTACAATTTATAGTTATCATTCTTTATATCATGGTTATCATACCACATGCTAAAAATAGGGATCACGTTTACACTTAGATGTTCACATACCATGAGTGCACTGCTCATTCACTGAAATTTTGGAAAATCTACACATGTACTTCTTTACCATTCTACTATTTTGTTGAAGCTTCGAACCAACAAATTTGGCTTGCTTTCACAAATTTTTTTATTGCTCAAACTGAAAGTCATCTTCTATCTATTTATCATATCCTTTTGTTAGACTAAGTCATGGGTAACTTTGTATCATAATTATCTTCTAGATTCTTTTGGTCTACTATTTTTAGTTGTGAATGCTCATTTTATATTTCTATTTGTTGTGACAATTCATATCCAAGGGAAGGAATCAGCTTATGGTGCAAAGCTAAGGGGCGCGACTGTCTTCATCTGGTTGACTGCACTTAGATGAAGCTACTGGGGTGCGGCTGTCTTCATCTATTTGTTTATCTCAGTTTCTGGTTCTTGATGTAGATATTTTGATGATGTTATCTTAGTTTGGACTAATACTGGGGATATCTTGATATATGATATTTGCACAGTATTATGTATGATATTTAATGATTTTTTGATGTATGATAGTTTGAAGTGTGTTTGCTCAATATTGTTTAATTATTTAAATAATTTATTTTTTAAATGGTATTTGTTGTAAATTGTTGGCTGCCTCAACCAAAAGACAACGATTTTTATTTGTTGTTAAATTATTGTTTAAATCACACACAAACAACGGTTTAATACTATTGTTAACCTGTTATCGATCACATTAAAAGACAACGGTGAAAACCTATTACTACACTGTTGTTATTGATTATAAACGACAACGGTTTGTTGCTGTTGATGTAGACCACCCCTTTTAACAACATGATCTTTAACAACATTGATTTTTACCTACAATAACGGTGAACGCCTGTGGTTAATAAGCAATTTTCTACTAGTGTTGGTTGCAGAGCTTTGTCGTTAGTGTGTTTCTTCCATTCGGAATGCTCAGAATGATCTTTGAATTGTTGTTCTAAGTTGAGGGGTCGAAGCCCCTTTTATAGGCCTTTTACTGGGCGCCTGTGTTGAAGGAGGCGCCTCAGTTGCCTTGGTCAAACTCCATCCTACCGTCGAACTCGCAGCATAACCATTCTCTTCCCAGGCGCCTGACCCATTCAGGGCGCCTGGGAGCTCTCAGGCGCCTGCCATCCAGGGCGCCTGAGAGCAAGCTGCTTCAAGTGAGGCGCCTGCCTCTCTTGGGCGCCTGTGTGAACACAGGCTCCTAGGAGCTTGTTTCCCAGCCACTCTTGTATTTGTTCGTCTGCTTTGTCTTTAATTTTAGGTACCTGCAAGATACATAAATACAAGACAAACACATATACAACTTTAGCCTTAACGAATTGGTTCTGACTTCGGATTTCCCACGAAACCCTAGGTTGAATCAACGCCTATGTTCCCATCCCGGGGAACGCGCCTTTCACCTACTCCTCTCAGGAGACGGTTGCCACCCGGCTCATCCGGTTGGACTTTTGCCCAGCTTTACACACCAGGACTTTTGTCCAATCTCACGACCAGGACTTCGTGCCCAGTCCACGACCAGGACTTATTGCCTAATTCCACGAACCAGGACTTCGGCGCCCAACCCTCGGCCAGGACTTATTGCTCAATTCCACGAACCAGAACTTCGTGCCCAACCCTCAGTCAGGTCTTAGGTGCCCAGTCTGCGGCCAGGACTTAGTGCCCAATCCATGATCAGAACTTAGTGCCCAATTCTTCGAACTAGGACTTATTGCCTAGGTTAACTAGGACTTTCCTTCATTTTGGTACTATATTTTTTGACTAACCCCTCCTTGTTCAATGTATCACTAACTTAAGCATATTGTTAAATATTGAAACACTTAGAGGAGGACATCTCTGATGCTTCTTGCACCAACAATCTTCCCTTTTTTGATGTTTGACAATATCTTAAGTTAGATTGTATTAAAGGGCTAAGTTATAAACCTTGGGATAAAATGGAAAAGATGGATCTAAGTTTTGAAAACACATTTTGATCCTTTGGAAAAAGATTTCTAACTTCAGCTCTCTATCCTTTGGGAGAAAAGAAAAAATTTCTAACTTAAGCTCACTCTCCCCCTTTTTGAAAATAGATTTTGATCTTTCGGGAAGAAAAAAATTAAAAATTTCTAACTTAAGCGCACTCTCCCTCTTTATCATACATAAAAAAAATGACAAAATAAATTTGCACCAACAATGATAATTAGAATTTTTTTTAAAGTACTTTGTATATTTTTTGAAAGCATATCTTTACTCAGAAAGAATTTTATATATACTTAAAAAGACTTTATGCTTAGAAAAATAATGCTTAGAAAAATTTGTGCATTTCGAAAAAAATTTTACTTACAAAGATTTTGTGCATAAAAAAAAATTTTACTTAGAAAGATTTTGTGCACTTGAAAACATATTTTTTTTTCTTTTAGTAAAATGTTTTCAACTTTTAGAACATTTTGCACTTAGGAAAGATTTTCACAAAAAAATTCGTACTTTGGAAAATATTGTGTGTTGGAACTTGGATGGCTAGAGAGGGGGGGGAGGGGGGTGAATATAGCCAGACACACAAATCTTTGAGCTTTTAGGGATTTCTACACTTCAAGGTTAATAGCAGCGGAAGACGAATACAAAACAGAGTATTGCAGAAATTAAATCCTAAGCTAAGCACAAACAAGATCGCTAACAAGGAGAGTTTACAAGATTCGGAGAAAACTTGCCCCTACTCCTTGGCATGCCCGTGAGGTGGGCGATCCCTTGATCGTCGGCAGATCAAGCCCCGGAAATCTAGATATCAAATGTAACCTCCTTCTCGGTGGCGTAACCTCTCCACAGAGGGTTCAAATGAATAATGGAAATAAGCACAACAACCACAAGATAAGCTTACAGAGCACTTAGGACAGTAAGAACACAAGCGAACTCCTCACCGAGCTCCACTCAGCATAGATCTCACGCAAGAACTCCCTCTTCGTGTCTTCTTGCTGATGGGATCGCCAAGCTCCTTGTTTCTTCTTCCAAGTGTTCAAGTATGCAGTATCTCAACAGGTTGCTTCAAGGATCAGAATATGTGTAGTAGCAACCTCACTTCCCAGTTGTAGCTCAAGCAAGAAGATGTCGCACCCAGAGCTTTCTTCTCTTCTCTTCATTGCCAGCCATTTAACCTGCTGCTGCTGTCGCCAGACGCTCCTCTGCCACTCCCAGCTGCTCATCTACACAACCCAGCTACCTGACCTCTCCTGGACTCCGTGACCTCTCCTCAGTCGAGCCCCAGGTTAGCTTCCAGCAGCGCCAGCGTCCGTTGAGACCTGAGAAACGAAAGCATCCAAACCTGCTCGATGGAAAGTCTCCTTTTGACCCTCCTTGAGTGTTTGAATCCATCCCTGTAAAGCCTGCACACTTCAACAGAAGCTTAGCAAATCATATCAAACATAATTAGCAATGTATTAGAGAATCGGCAGAGAAAACAGACGCGATCAGAGCGTCTGACAGTGAATTTGAATTAAAGTTTAGCTCCTGATCGATCCCCAGACCGATCTAGCAGCCTGCTGCACGCTCCTGATAGGTCCCCAAACCTATCCAGCAGTCTGCTGCACACTCCTGATCAGTCCCCAGACCGATCAGGATGTGGCCTGATCGGTCACCAGACCGATCAGGGTGTGGCCTGATCGGTCTGGGGACCGATCAGGGCACTTCCTGACCAATCAGGATCCAACCTGATCGAACATAGAGAGGAGCTCGCGACATTTGATCGTTCACCAGAACGATCTGAATAGTATCCCTGATCGGTCACCAGACCGATCAGGAGTCGATCAGTAAGGTTCCTAAACTCACTGTATGCTCCCTGATTGGTCACTAGACCGATCAGGAGCCAATCAGTAGGTTTGCGAAAGTCACCGTATGTTCCCTGATCGGTCACCAGACCGATCAGACATCACTGGATCGGTCACCAGACCGATCCATGAGGGAACTCCATGCCAACTTCCCTGATCGGTCATCAGACCGATCCAGGCAAGGCCAAACCCACTCTAAGTCAAGAGAACTGGGTCCCAGCCTCCCCTGACTCGTGCTCAGTCCCCCGGACCAAGACTCCATGCCCAGTCTCACTCACCGGGACTTCAACCTAGCCCTCCAAGCTAGGACCTGGCCCTCCAAACCAGGGTTTCATCCAACCTAGCTCTCCAAGCTAGAACCTGGCCCTCCAAGCCAGGACTGTTCACACCTAGCCCTCCAAGCTAGGACTTTTTCATACCTAACCCTCCAAGTTAGGACTTTTCACACCTAGCCCTCCAAGCTAGGACTTTTCACACCTAGCCCTCCAAGCTGTTGATGCAGTCTGACCCTGATTGTTGTTTTAGTGTTGACACTGATTTTAGTTTAGGTTGATGATTATGATTATGATTAAGTCCTGATTGGGGATTAGGCACGGTGTGAAAAATCCTAACCTGGAGGGATAGGTGTGTAAAAATCCTAGCTTGGAGGGCTAGGTGTGAAAAGTCCTAACCTGGAGGGTTAGGTGTGAAAAAGTCCTGGCTTGGAGGGTCAGGTCCTAGTCTGGAGGGCTAGGTTGATGAAATCCTGGCTTGGAGGGTCAGGTCCTAGCTTGGAGGGCTAGGTTGATGAAATCCTGGCTTGGAGGGCCAGGTCCTAGCTTGGAGGGCTAGGTTGATGAAATCCTGGCTTGGAGGGTCAGGTCCTAGCTTGGAGGGCTAGGTTGGATGAAATCCTAGCTTGGAGGGCTAGGTTGGAGTCCCTGGATCAGTTTGGTGACCAATCAGGGAAGTTGGCACGGTGCTCCTTCGTGGATCAGTCTGGTGACCGATCCAGCGATGACTGATCGGACTGGTGACCGATCACGGAGCAGACAGTGAGGTTGGGAACCTGCTGCTCCGCTCCTGATCGATCTGGTGACTGATCAGGGAGCATGCAGTTCACTCACTGCTCAGCTCCTGATCGGTCTGGTGACCGATCAGGGAGCATACAGTGGGTTTTAGTTCCCCTTACTGCTTAGCTCCTGATCGGTCTGGTGACCGATCTGGAACACTGTTCGGATCATTCTGGTGAACGATCATGTGTCGCGAGTTCCTCACTATGACCGATCAGGACGGAGCCTGATCGGTCTGGTGACCGATCAGGAGGGTTGGACTGCGAAGCTAAGAAATCACCCTGCAAAGGGGTGGATCGGTCTGGTGACCGATCCACAACCTGGGATCGGTCTGGTGATCGGTCCCGGAGAGTCCTAGAGAAATCGTGATTTCTGATTGAGCGTTGGGGACCGATCAGGATGGAGCCTGATCGGTCTGAACCCACTCCGATCAGTCTGGTGACCGATCAGGAGGCTCTCTGATCGGTCCAGTGACCAATCACTTTAATTCAAAATGCACTGTCAGACGCTCTGATCGCGTTTGAACACATCTGATTTCTCTGCGCTTAATCTCTGATACTTGATTCACTGCTGATTTGCTGTGCTAATGCTCTGATTAAGTGTGCAGGTGACAGGGATGGATTCAAACACTCAAGGAGAGTCAATGGAGGTCTTTCCTTGGAGCAGGTTTGTCCATTTGCCATCTCAGGTTGCAAAGGACGCTGGCGCTGGCTGGAGCTGCTGACTGGGGCTGGTCTGAGGGGAAGCTCAGGGAGTCCAGGAGAGCTCAGCAGGCTGGTGGTTGCAGGTGAGCAGCTGGAGGCTGCAGTGAGATGACCTGGCAATCAGTGGAGGGAAGGGCTTGGTGGCTAAGAAGTCTCAACAATTACAACGCTACACACACTTGATCAGTTTTTCTGTTCTTGCGACAACTCCAGTTTGTGCTTGCTGTGTGATCTGTTGTTCCTTCATCTTGAGCAAGCAACTGCGACTACTCTACTGTCTGAAGTAACCTCTGTTACTTGAGCATTTGGAAGAAGAACCAGGAAGCTTGGCGAGTCCATCAGCGAGAAGACACGAAGAAGGGAGTTCTTGCGTGAGATCTGCGCTGGGTGGAGCTCGGTGAGAAGTTTGCTTGGGTTCTTGCTGCCCTAAGTGCTCTGTAAGATCCTTCTTGTGTTTCGTTGTGCTTAAAACTTTATCTTTATTGAAACGCTGTGGAGAGGTTACTCCACCGAGAAGGAGGTTGCTTACTATCGGGATTTTCCGGGGCTTGATCTGCCGACGATCAAGGGATCGCCCACCTTACGGGCATGCCAAGGAGTAGGGGCAAGTTATCCCCGAACCTTGTAAACCCTCTTGTTAGCGTTCTTGTGTTTGTTCTTAGCTTAGGGTTCATTTCTGCATACTCTGTTTTCCTTTAGCTTCCGCTGTGCTACTAACATTTGAGGTGCAGAAAATCGATAGCTTTAAAGTTTAAGTGTCTTGCTATATTCACCCCCCTCTCTAGCCATCTGAGTTCCAACAAGTGGTATCAGAGCTTGAGGCTCTGTACAAGCGGATTAACAACCGAGAGTCAACTACAATGGCTTTGAGAGAAGGTTTTTCCACCACCCGACCTCCCTTCTTCGATGGAGCAGATTTTCAATATTGGAGATCGAAGATGGAGTACTACCTAAAGATGGATATCAACACTTGGTTCGCTGTGAAGGAGGGTTTTACCCCTCCAAAAGATGATGAAGGAAAAGAACTAGAATCATGGCGTTGGTCGGCTGAGCAAACCCGGAAGAGTGAAGCCAATGCGAA
>JAGFNQ010003470.1:49521-112471 GCA_024364735.1 Boesenbergia rotunda
ACCTTGTGAGGTATGTGTTAAAAGCATTTCCAAGGAATGCTTTGTGGTCATCCATGGTGGATGCCTACAAAGTTTCCAAGGACTTATCAATTGTAAAGTTAGATGATTTATTTTGTGAGATGGAATGCATGAAATGGCTAACAAAGGCCCCAAGGAGAAGGGGATTGCCTTAGTTGCAGGAGAAAAGACAAGAAGAAGAAGGAGAAGAAGAAGGAGAAGGAAGTCTCTTCATCCATCTTCATCCGAATCCGAATCGAGTCCGAGGAGATGGCAGCGGGTCTTCTTCCTCTGAGATGGCAAATTTTGTTCGAAGGATGATGAGGAAGGGTCGACGCTTCAAGGGTAAAGGTAACCCTAGTGAAGTTAAGCTTGATAAATCTAACATTACTTGCTATGAGTATAGCAAGAAAGGACACTTCAAGAAGGACTGCCCAAAGCTCAAGAAGAAGGAGGATAAATCCAAGAAGAAGAAGAAGGCCTTGAAGGCCACTTGGGATGAATCCTCTCAGTTCATCCGATAAAGAGAAGGAGGAGAAGAGTACACGCATGTGGCACTCATGGCACTTGAAGGAGAAGAAAGCTAGTGATGAATCCTCCGACTCCTCAAACGCCGGCTTCATCATCTTCGGATGATGAAGAGGTAATCACTCCCGAACTTGGAGAATGCTATAGAACAATTGCATGTTTAACCGATTTTTTGAAGAAGTCAAAACAAAAAATTAAGTCTTTGAAAATTAAAGTTGAACAATTGAAGTCCTCTAGGGATGAGGGATGTTGATGTTTGCATGTTGATTGTTAATTATTAGAGGATTGAAAACAAATCATTGAAAGTGAAGTTGAGAGACTCAAGAGTGTTCTTGAGAAGTTCTCAACAAGCTCAAAGACCTTAGACATGATTTTGAATGCCCAAAGGGCAGTCTACAATAGGGCCGGTATTGGTTACCGACCCAAAGAACCATCATTTGTGTCCTTAATGTCTAGGACTGATGTTAGACAATCTAAGACACCTAGAGTCCAAAGGAAAGTAGTCAAGGCATGGGTGCCTAAGTCTTGCTTAGTAGGTGCTTTAGGTCCCAAGGTTTGGGTACCTAAAACTTCTATTTTTTCGAATTGTGTAGGTTGTGATTGAGGGGGAGCATCTATCAACTTGGTTCGTTGATAGTGGGTGCTCCAAACACATGACCGGGGATAGATCATTGTTTACTACACTTCAAAGAAAAAGTAGAGGTAATGTTTCATTTGGTAACAATGGTAGTCTTAAGGTCATAGGAATAGGAGACATTCAAATATCCGAATGTCTTAGGATTAAGAATGTCCTTCTAGTCAAGGGGATGACATTTAATCTCCTAAGTGTCAGTCAATTGTGTGATACGAATTACACAATTGATTTCCAATCAAGTCAATGTCTAGTTAGACAACATGACAATGTTGACACGGTACTAGTAGGAACAAGAGTAGATAATATTTACCAAGTTTCCTTTAAAAGTGCTACTAATGCTTTTGCTAAGTGTCTCATGTCAAGAGAAGATGAGTCCACCCTTTGGCACTGGAGACTAGCACACGTGAACATGAAGAATATCCGAAAGTTAGCCAACAAGGGATTAGTTCATGGTTTACCAAGCATCAAGTATGAAAAGGACAAACTTTGTGATGCATGTCAAATGGGTAAGCAAACAAAATCTGCACATAAAGGTAAAAGCACTGTAAGTACTTCTACCGCATTGGATTTACTTCATATGGATTTGTTTGATTGTAGCACTATTATATCCTTGATTGGTAGTAGATATTGTTTTGTTATTATTGATGATTTTACTATATATACATGGACATATTTTCTAAAATATAAGAATCAAACCTTAGATGTTTTCATTTCCTTTTGTAAAAGAGTTGAAAATGAAAAATCATCAACCATTAAGACAATTAGAAGTGATCATGGAGGTGAATTTCAAAACCAACGGTTTTTAGAGTTCTGTCAAGATAGAGGGTATAGACACGAGTTCTCTACTCCTAGAACACCACAACAAAATGGTGTTGTAGAGAGGAAGAACCGGGTCTTACAAGAAGTTGCATGAAGCATGGTTAATGAGTACTCCTTATCGAGCTACTTGTGGGCTGAAGCTGTAAACACAGCTTGCTACGTGCAAAATCGAGTCCTCATCCATAGGTTCTTAGGTAAGACTCCTCATGAACTTTGGTTTGGAAAACCACCTACGGTTAAACATCTTAGGGTGTTTGGTTGTAAGGTGTTTATCTTAAACACCAAGGATCACCTTGGAAAGTTCACAGCAAAGGCTGATGAAGGGATACTCGTCGGGTACTCCCTTGTTAGCAAAGCCTACCGAGTCTACAACAAGAAGTCTAGATTGGTTGAAGAATCTTCTGATGTTGTCTTTGAAGAAATTCCAAGATTAAATGATCAACCAGAAGATGTCGAAGGAGTTCAATTCGAACTTAGGAAACTAAGTTTGAATGGAAGTCCAAGTGTTGTTGATGGTGATGAATCCGAGGACGATGAGCCTAGACAACCCATAGATCAGCCGGATCCTGAGGCTGAGCTAGTGTCTAGTGAAACCATTCAAGAAGCACCACCAACACCAAGGCAAACTAGGTTAGCCTCTAGTCATCCCCAAGACCAAATTGTTGGAGACATCCATTATGGGGTTAGGACTAGATCATTCTTCCGGAATGAGGCTAATGAAGTTGCCCTAATTTCTGAAATTGAACCTAGAAAAGTTGACGAAGCATTAAATGATCCCGATTGGATCATTGTCATGCAAGATGAACTAGGTCAATTCGAAAGAAGTCAAGTGTGGGACTTAGTCCCTAGACCCAAGAAGACCACAATCATTGGAATCAAATGGGTCTTCAAAAATAAGTTAAACCATAAGGGAGAAATCATAAGAAACAAGACACGCTTAGTAGCCAAGGGCTACAGTCAAATTGAAGGTCTTGATTATGATGAGACCTATGCTACCATGGCACAATTAGAGTCCATCCAATTGATGCTTGCATTTGCAACACATCGTGGTTTCAAGCTATATCAAATGGATGTCAAATCGGCCTTTCTAAATGGTTTAATAAGAGAAGAGGTCTATGTCGAACAACCTCCGGGGTTTGAGAGTACCGAATTCCCAAACCACGTATTTAAGCTCAAGAAGGCGCTCTACGACCTTAAACAAGCACCCCGAGCTTGGTATGAGCGGTTGTCGACGTTCCTAATTGAAAAAGGTTTTGTTAGAGGTCAAATAGAACATACACTGTTTCTACATAGAGATAGTGACAATATATTTGTAGCCCAAGTATATGTCGATGACATAATTTGTGGCTCAAACAACAAGGGCTATTTAAATGAGTTTATTGGACACATGGAAAGTGAATTTGAAATGAGTCTAGTGGGAGAGTTGACTTTCTTCCTTGGACTTGAAATCAAACAAACCCGAGATGGGATCCTTGTGCACCAATCAAAGTATACTCAAGAGATGCTTCGAAAATTCAACATGAGTGATTTAAAAGAGGTAACCACTCCCATGGCTACAAACACAAGATTAGACAATGATGAGAGTGATAAACCTATTGATTTGACTCAATATCGGAGCATGATAGATAGTTTGCTATACCTCACAGCTAGTCGACCTGACATACTTTTTGCTGTGGGTATATGCGCTAGGTATCAAGTTTGTGCCAAGGAATCTCACTTAATTGCTGTTAAGAGAATTTTGAGATACCTTAAGGGCACAATAGGAGTTGGTCTTTGGTACCCCCGTACCGAGTCTTTTGAGCTAATTGGCTATACCGATTCCGACTATGCTGGGTGCAAGTTGGATCGAAAAAGCACTAGTGGGGGTTGCCAATTCCTAGGATCATCTCTAGTTAGTTGGTCAAGTCGGAAGCAACACTGTGTTGCTCTCTCCACGACCGAGGTAGAATATATTGCTATGGGAGAGAGCATATCGCAATTGTTATGGATAATTCATACATTAGAGGACTATGGATTAAGGTACAAGGGTGTGCAAGTGTTGTGTGACAACATTAACACAATTAACCTAACAAAGAATCCAGTCTATCACTCTAGGACTAAACATATTGAAGTGCGTCACCACTTCATTAGGGATCATGTTGCTAGAGGAGATGTTATACTCTCATATGTAGAGTCCAAGTCAAATCTAGCGGACATTTTCACTAAACTACTCCCCAAGAATGAGTTTAGCTTCTTACGAATGGAGTTGGGAATGTGCCACGCTTCATAGGATTGAAATGCTTTCAAAACCCTTCATGATCAATTCGAATTGTTGGGATACAATTGGGTAACTTGGGGACATCTCACACAAACTATAAGGTTCAACAAAATATTTTTGTTTGGTAGAAATGGGGTGAGATGCTAGGATCAACTCAATTTCTCAAAATGTCAATGCATCCCTTGAGAAATTTGGTTGACGAGATAAAAAATCACTACGGTGACCAAGTATGGGGAAAACCAATGCATAACACATGTGTACTTGGCTCCATAATCATACTTGGACATTCCAATCAAGGAAACTTGATTGGAGACTTGAATTTGGGACAAACTTGCTTGAAATTGCTTGAATGTTTGTTGATTGAGTTTGACTCCACTTGGGTGGAGCAAAGTGATTGTTAAACCCATAAGGACCTTTGATCATCCTTCAGGGATCAAATATAGTCATGGGATCACTTCCAAGATCGATAACTTTCATCAGATCTTGTCAGAAATCATTTGGAAGTCTGAAACTGAAAGTTTCAGATCGTATCAGGAATCCTGATTGGTCACCGGACCGATCAGGAGTAGGACTGATCGGTCCAATGGAACGATCAAGCTGTTTCGTGATTAACCACAGAAATCTATCTGTGTTGGTATGGATCGGTCCCCGGACCGATCTGGCGCCCTCTGTGGTGATCGGTCCACAGACCGATCAGAGGGGTCGCAGAACACTTCGCGAAAAATTAACCAAACATTCTGTGTTGGCCTGGATCGGTCCCTGGACCGATCTGGCACCCTGTGGTGATCGGTCCACAGACCGATCAGGGGGCTCACGGAAAAACCTTCCAAACCTACTGTTCACTCCCTGATCGATCAGCCGGTCGATCAGGAGCCTGCCTGATCGGTCACTCGACCGATCAGGACCAGTCCAGTCCGATCAGGCTGGGGCCTGATCGGTCTGGGCGCTCCCAGATCGAACGGTGATCCGTTCGATCACATTAAATTTCGGTTGGTGGACCGATCCACCAACCTATTAACTTCGTGTAAACCCTTTCTTCCCAAGCCCTAGCGCCGAAATCCTCTCTTGCGCGTGCGATCTCCTTCCTGTGCGAGAGCTCATCCTGCGTTTTCTCCTCCCTGCGCATGGCTTCTTACGGTCGTCTCCCTGCTGCGCGTGCGACTGGGTTTTCTTCTGCGCCGTTAGGAGTTTCTCTTTTGCTGCTGTGTTCTCTCTCGCAAAGCACCATTTCTGTGTGCTGTTCTCTGCGCAACTCAGCCGCGAGTTTTCTCCAACCAAGTACTTCATGGCACCAAAGTAAGCTTTGTATATGATTTTCATTTGGTGCTTATCATTCTAACATCTACCATGTTTAGGCTAACCATGTTTTTCTTTTGGTGTTTGTGTTGTGATCCTACTCATTGCCGTGACCTTGCCATGATTTTTCACCCTACTGATGAAATCTAATCATTTGCAATCTATATTATGATCTGATTCTTCCCTTGATCAAATCGTGTTTCTTTGATTAAACCTCACCTCACTGATCAATTCATGTCCTACAAATGATTGGGTCATGCTTCATGTGATTATTTTCAATATTGTTGCCGTGTGTGATCAAATCCTTGTGTTATGATCTGGACTCTTGATCATAATTTGTTTTCTTTTGTTCATTTGATCAAATCTTGCTCATTTGATTCAATTGTTGCCATGATCTATTCAACCATTTTAGAAAGTCATCCAGGGGCAAAGAACCCGTGGAGGGAAGCTCAAAGGGCAAAGGCCCTTCTTCTTCCGCGCCCTCCCGAAGGCCTCAGCCTTCGTCGAGTTCCAGGTTCCCTAATGCTGCCTGTGAGCAGGCATTTCAGTCTCGCACCTTCAAGATACTTTCCTACCGATCAATTGATGGCCCCTTTCTATCTGAGTATTGTCCCTCCATCATGGAGATAATCACCTTCTATAACCTGGGTTTTCTCCTTTCCCTCAAAAGGACAATAAACTATGACCTTGTCTCAGAATTCTACAATAACCTTCAACAAGGGCTTCAAGGGGGCTTTGAATTCACTACCCGAGTTGCCAAGAGAAATCTTGATTTCTTTTATGAGATCCTGGCGGAGTATCTGGGTGGTCGTCGATCGTCTAACTTGTATTCTATCTATCCTAAGCTCCCTGACCCTTTGTTGGCTCCTTTTGCGAACGTCACCCCCGACACTATATATCAACACTTCTTTGGCCATCCTCGACCATCCGGTCTTGATGAGTTGGGGCCTGACTTTCCGACTTTTGCAGCGCTCCATCTCTCCCCTGTTGATTACATTCTGTTCAAGATAATCACAAACTGCATCTTGCCGATCACTTCCAAACCCTTGACCGAGATCCGACCTTACCATTGCCTGATGCTCTATGGTATGCACCGCCGCATGGACTTTGACATCATGGAGAGCATTTTTCAGTCCATCCTATCCTATAGAGAGCCGAGCTGACGCACTGTCTATATGTCATTTGGTCACGTCATCACTGACTGGCTTATGTCAGTAGGTGTTGATGTAACCAAGGGCAGGACAGTGCCCATGGTTAGACAGGATTGCAGACTTGGCAAGCGGGCATTTGCCAAGTCTGGCATCATCATCCGGGATCACGATCGGGCTCTGGTTTGGAAGGACGGGAGGGGTCTTGGCGAGCTACCTGGGGGAGTCGCACACTTTCAGGCACCAGCAGATGCTGTTGCACATCATGAGGCTCCCGCTGCTGCTGCTGACTATGACTATGAGCCTGAGCCAGAGCCAGACCTGCCCTGGCATATTTCAGAGCTTGATCGGACCATCTAGCATATCTTCATTTGCGAGAGCTCTATCGCAAGGAGGTTCGGTCGGGTTTTCGCTCCTTCGATCGTAGACTGACCGCGATGGAATCCGATGTCTCGGGGGTCCGTTCTTTGCAGCAGACGTGGTACGACGAGTGGCGCAGACACACCTTTCCAGGAGATGCTCCCTCTGGTAGTGCTGCACCGGGGTCTTTTGTTCCTGATGATGCCACGATGGATGACCCTATGCATGATGACCCCCCCCGGCCGATGGTTGATGTATTCTGATTCTCCCCGTGACTATTTGACTGCCTGGATTGTATGACTCTATGGTTAGATGCCTATGACTTGACTTTGATGGTTTTTGTACTGTATTGACTTTGATGCGATGTGATGCATTTGCTATTATGCCTGCTTTTCATATTTGACTTACTATAATCTGCTTATTGTTGGCGTATATGATTGTTCGTAAAATTGCTATCGTTATGTATGCCTCATGATGCATTTGCTATTGTTGGCTTATGACGCCATGTTCATATGATACATATGATTGTTTTGCCATGCCTTATCTTTATCATATGTTTTCGTATGCTTTCAAAAATTCAATCAAATCTTTTGTTGTTTTGGGAGACCCCTAGGGTTGAGGGGGAGTATGTTTAAACTTAACAACCCCTATAGACCCTTTTCGGTGTTTGACAAAGGGGGAGAGTGTGGTTGGTTAAGTTTAGGATGATTATGTTGTAGGGGGAGGATCCTGATTCCCCTATGATTCTGAAATTTGAGAAAATTGGGATGATTATGTTGTAGGGGGAGGATCCTGATTCCCTATGATTCTGAAATTTGAAAAAATTGACTTCGAATCCCTAAACTTAAAATCGGGTTGTCAAACAACAAAAAGGGAGAGATTATTGTTGCAGTCTGACCCTGATTGTTGTTTTGGTGTTGACACCGATTTTAGTTTAGGTTGATGATTATGATTATGATTAAGTCTTGATCGGGGATTAGGCACGGTGTTGAAAAGTCCTAACCTGGATGGTTAGGTGTGAGAAAATCCTAGCTTGGAGGGCTAGGTGTGAAAAGTCCTAACCTGGAGGGTTAGGTGTGGAAAAATCCTAGCTTGGAGGACTAGGTGTGAAAAGTCCTAGCTTGGAGTTCTAGGTGTGAGAAAATCCTAACCTGGAGGGCTAGGTGTTGAAAAGTCCTATCGTGGAGGGTTAGGTATGGAAAAGTCCTGGCTTGGAGGGTCAGGTCCTAGCTCGGAGGGCTAGGTTGATGAAATCCCGGCTTGGAGGGTCAGGTCCTAGATCGGAGGGCTAGGTTGATGAAATTCTGACTTGGAGGGCCAGGTCCTAGCTTGGAGGGCTAGGTTGGATGAAATCCTGGCTTGGAGGGTCAGGTCCTAGCTTGGAGGGCTAGGTTGGATGAAATCCTAGCTTGGAGGGCTAGGTTGGAGTCCCTGGATCGGTCTGGTGACCGATCAGGGAAGTTGGCACGGTGCTCCTTCGTGGATCGGTCTGGTGACCGATCCAGCGATGACTGATCGGTCTGGTGACCGATCAGGGAGCACATAGTGAGGTTGGGAACCTGCTGCAAGGCTCCTGATCGGTCTGGTGACCGATCAGGGAGCATGTTGTTCGCTCACTGCTCTGCTCCTGATCGGTCTGGTGACCGATCAGGGAGCATACAGTGGGTTTTGGTTCCCCTTACTACTTGGCTCCTGATCGGTCTGGTGACCGATCTGGAACACTGTTCCGATCGTTCTAGTGAACGATCAAGTGTCGTGAGTTCCTCACTATGACCGATCAGGACAAAGCCTGATCCGTCTGAGCATGCCCTGATCGGTCTAGTGACCGATCAGGAAGGTTGGACTGCAATGCTAATAAATCACCCTGCAAAGGGGTGGATCGGACTGGTGACCGATCCACAACTTGGGATCGGTCTGGTGATCGGTCCCGGAGAAATCGTGATTTCTGATTGAGCATCGGGGACCGATCAGGATGGAGCCTGATCGGTCTGAACCCACTCTGATCGGTCTGGTGACCGATCAGGAGGCTCTCTGATCGGTCCGGTGACCGATCACTTTAATTCAAAATGCACTGTCAGACGCTCTGATCACGTCTGAACATATCTGATTTCTCTGCGCTTAATCTCTGATATATGATTCTCTGTATGATTTGCTGTGCTAATGATCTGATTAAGTTGCAGGTGACAAGAATGGATTCAAACACTCAAGGAGGGTCAATGGGAGTCTTTCCTTGGAGCAGGTTTGTCCATTTTCCATCTCAGGTTGCAACGGGCGCTGGCACTGCTGGAGCTGCTGACTGGAGCTAGTCTGAAGGAAGGTCAGGGAGTCCAGGAGAGCTCAGTGGTAGGCTGGATGTTGCAGGTGAGCAGCTGGAGGCTGCAGTGAGATGGCTGTGACCTGGGATCAGTGGAGGAGACTTAAGCGCTGGGTGGCAAACAAGTCTAAGTAACGAAGTTCTCCACATTGTGCTTGTGCGATCTGTTGTTCCATCATCTTGAGCAAGCAACTGTGATTTCTCTACTGTCTTGAGCAACCTCTGTTACTTGAGCATTTGGAAGAAGAACCAGGAAGCTTGGTGAGTCCATTAGCGAGAAGACACGAAGAAGGGAGTTCTTGCGTGAGATCTGCGCTGGGTGGAGCTCGGTGAGAAGGTTGCTTGGGTTCTTGCTGTCCTAAGTGCTCTGTAAGATCCTTCTTGTGTTTCATTGTGCTTAAAACTTTATCTCTGTTGAAACGCTGTAGAGAGGTTACTCCACCGAGAAGGAGGTTGCTTACTATCCGGATTTTCTGGGGCTTGATCTGCCGACGATCAAGGAATCGCCCACCTTAAGGGCACGCCAAGGAGTAGGGGCAAGTTATCCCCGAACCTTGTAAATCCTCTTGTTAGCATTCTTGTGTTTGAATTTAGCTTAGGGCTTAAATTCTGCAACTCTGTTTTTCCTTTGCTTCCGCTGTGCTACTAACGTTTGAGTGCAGAAAAATCGAAAAGTGTTAAAGTTTAAGTGTCTGGCTACATTCATCCCCCCCACTCTAGCCATCCAAGTTCCAACAATAATTTCATCCAAATTTAAAATCAACTTACTTCTTGTTTTCCGGGAGAGATCTTGTCACTGCCAAGTCCCAAAACACAACCATACCGAGAAAATAACTCCGCAAAAATACACCCAAATTTGTAAAATACAGATAGACCTCTTAAAACAACTGCGTAAACCCACAGACACCAAAACATCGAAAAACTTGACTCTGATACCAAAAATTGTCACGCCCTCAGAGGCACATGCTTACTCGAAAATCAGGCAACATCTCCCCTGTACGGCGGACAAGTTGGGACAAATAATACATATTGGGACAAATAATACATAATCTCCTCACCAATATAACTCAGCCACAAGCGGCTGACATCATAACAAAAGAAAATATATACAACCACACAGTTTATAATAATTTGATGGCTCAGCCATCATAAACAAAAAGAAAACCGACATACCAAAGAAAATTCAAATGTATCCATAATAACGACAAAACCAGTCTGATACCTGATAAATGAAATGCGAAACTCACAAGGTGCATAAAATAAAACAACTACAACCAAATACCCAAAACGACTACACCGGGGAACTGACAACTGGATCCACTCCTGGCTCCAAGAATGTAACTACCTGCTATCTGAAACAAACAGAAGAAGCAGGGGTGGTGAGGCCGGGCGAGCTCTGTGGGTGTATGATTAGACAAATAGCATGACATAATAAAGATAGAATAAGTAGAGAAAACAACAGGTACAGTCTCTAAGAAATATAAGAATACCTAAAGATGTATAACATATAAAATAACATGGCATAAAACAAAACGACTACTAAGCATGTTCGAAAAAAACCTCATGATATCACAATATCAAAGCATACATGCATGTCAACCAAATGCAGCAAAAATAGCTCATATAAATGCTAGGGAGCCAACTGCTCCAAACCCCGGAATAAAGGGGGAGCTATCAACAGCTCTAATATCCCTCTAAAATAACGGTGAGGGTGTCACTGTTTGCCTACAACTCCAACATGTGTGACATATCAGAAACCAACTAAGAACCAACTAAAAGTCAATCAGAAACCAACGAATATGCAACTAAACTACTAAGTAGGATATGTCAAATAAACCTAGTTGTGTTTAATGAACCTCTAAGTACTTATGTACAAGCGGTACTTTACATAACAGAAATTCAATAGGAGACTGTACGGATACAGAATTTTGAATAATCGAAGATCAACGAAGAAAAGTATCAACGACGACAATAAACTATCAACGGCAAAGAACAAGGTCAAGCATCCTATTTAGACATAAACAACCATGCTTTAAGATAAAAGAACTACACGAGTACAAAAGAGAAGTATCCTCCTTTATTTGTAGAATGTGTCCAAATAAATCTAGCACGATCAACTATGCGAGTCCAAAGTCAAGGTCCTGTATCAAGGACGTAGTTTAGTCATTTATAAAATTATTAAATGAACTAAACAAAATACTAGACATGATTAGGATTCATCCTAATTACAACATATTTTAATTAAATCCTAGTTACTACATCCATTTATTCAATTCTTAAGCGACGATAAACTCCTTCTTAACCTAATTTATCAAACTAGGTGAATAAGTCAAACACCCATTTAGCCCAAGGAACTACTTCGATTCCAATCCAAACCCCAACGAACTACTTCGACTCCAATCCAAACCTTCTAATCTGACTGTTAGCCAAAGTCCAAGCTAACAAATAATGATACATGGCTCCCACACAACCACTACTATTTGAACCTCCATGGCTCACGGCATAATGTCCCCAAGACAACGAAAAACAAAAGAACTACAATAACTACTCATTAACCCAAAATAGAGTTCTATCACAGATTAAACTCCAAAATCAAGAGCAAACCCAACATATATCCTCATCCACACTGATCTAAACATTCAAAGGTAATTATAAACAGAAAAACACTCTACAAAATTCGATTCCAAAATACTAGAGACCAATCTAAGCAGAAACAACCACATGTTCTGAATTCGAATAATAGAATCAAATTCCAACTAAGAACAAACCCATTTGAAATAGAGTTTTGTCCGATCAAACAACATGCCTTCCTCTACTGATCCCGATGCAATCCACCAACAGTTATAATTCACAACAGGCATTATAAACCCTAGATAAACATCTATCACCTAATCTACACAAGACTCACCTGAGTCGCAATGACGATACTCCTCTGCCCGGATCCAACAGATTAGCCACAGACCAGATCTGCCACTAACGACGCTCCCTTCCTGAGGAGCTCTCCTCGTCCCCCAAACCCTCGATGGTAGCAAGGTAGATGGCCACAGGAGGAAAACAAGTTGAAGACCGGAGAAGAAGGCGCCGGTAGAGAGAGGGGCGGCGATCGGCAGTTGTCGTGCGGGGGAAGGAACGTAGGCCGAATCAATTAAAGGGAGAAGTTTAGGGAAAATTTTATGGTTTTTGGATTTTTGCAAAAAGGCCCTCCTAGTTTGGTTAATTCCAACTAGGTCCCTACTTTTGGGTTTTTAGTATTTAAACCCTCCAAACTTATGATTCCACTTGTTTTCTTGTTATCCTCAGTATGCTTGTATTGTTTTTGATGTGAAAACAAAATATCTTTGGAAATATATTAAAGACACTTATAGTATTAATTAAAATTGTTGGGTGTGTTGATTTGGTGATACATGAAAGGAATCATATCGGTAAATGACTTGTGACCATCGTGATTCCATCATATCAATTTAGTTAAAAATGATGACTTAATAACTAAATGTATAGTATGCAATTATGGTTATTGTTGAGTTTTCAAGTTGTCACATGGGCCAAGTAGAAGATTGTTAGATTATTTATTAATAATCTAATAATAACCCATGTGAATTATAGATTTGACTTTGATATGAAAGGGCATAATGTGATGACTGTTTGGTTGAAAGGTAATTAAAGTCTTGGGGTTTTATTTATATGAAATCCCTCTTCCTCACTTGCATAAAGGTCATTACTAAAAGTTATCCAATGTTATAATTATCCGAAAAATGATAATCAAAATAAAATAACTCCATGGTGATTAGGATTAATCAAAAGAAAATAACTCCCAAGAGGAGTTTACTTTTGAAATCATGGGCTAACTTTCATCGGATAATATATATAAATGTTATGTCTTTGATCATCATATAGAGAGATAGACAAGTAAAAAGATAGAGAGGAGAGAAAGATAGCAAAAAGTTCGGTATATCAAGAATTCTATACATTATGGATCTGGGTATGTCTTCTTCATAGTGTTATATAATTTTAGACATTGTAAAAATCATTATATCTAAGTTTCTTTTTTCGTATCTTAAAGTTTTTCTAATACAGAGTACTTGTTGTGTTGCAGTGATGTTGTTCTAACAGAATGTGTCCATACCATTCATAACCGACAATTGAAGAGGAAAGCTGTCTCCTTGGAGTCCATCAGTGAAAAATATAAGTAACATGAGGTGCCTTTTCTTTCCATAAAATTATATGTTGTTAGTTTACATGAAAATTTTGCATTTCTTTAAAATATAGCATTTGAAATAAGTCAAAGTAAATTTATTCATGTTTAAGCCTATTTAGTTTTACTCTAATAATTTTATTCAAGATTATTCACTCAAAATAGGATTATAAATACATATGAAAATGAAATTTTAGATAAGTCTATAAACAACTTTATTTATTGAGTTATTTACAAATTTTAGAATAAAGTTTAGTCAATATAGTTTTTGTTTGTTTTATTTATATCTCTGATTGAATGAATGAAATTAGACTTTTGTTTATTTAGCTAAACATTAGTTTTTCTGATCAATTGGATAATATATGGGCCTAATGGGTTTTCATTGATTTTTGAACAGTTCAAATACGTATCTATATTAGTTACACCTGTACAGATTCCTACAAATATCATTCAAAATATAACAAAGAGTTAATTTGAAATGCAAAATGACAGGGCAATCTATTAATTAAGGAACAAGCCCCAAAAAGAGAACATCAAACCATTTTAGCTTAAATCATTAGTTTTGAAGAAATGTGGTTTGATGTATTTAGTAAGCATCAAAACTTGCTAGCCATTTTCTAAAGTGTAATTATTGTTGTAATTAGGAGATACATTGCTAGATTTAGCCAGAACTTGATAAAGTTTTCAAACATAAAATGTCATTGTAAAATGTTTATTTCATGATTTTTAAATCACAATTTATTTATGAAAAGTTTTTATTGACCATCAAAATAATCCGAAAAATGTTCATAATAGATGATCCATTAATTCAACATGTTTTTTAGCCACATTATTTGTACCTTGATAGGAAAATAGTTTGAAAATTATAATCAATGTTCACATAAAAACTAAAAGAATTTTTTTGTCCATTGTTAATTTGTGTTTTTGTTCGCATTTATTCTAGAAGTAAACTTTTTCCTATTAATTTATTTATTATTCAAACACATTTTAATTTTGTTATTTATTTATTTATTACTAGCGACATAATACATAAATACGTATAAATTTTATCTTACCCAAAGATGAGAATTTATTTATTTAAAATTTAAAATTTTAATTTTAGAATTTTTAAAATATAATTTTAAATTACCTTTTTGAATTTGATAAATTATTTTCTAAATTTTAATTTTTGAATTAAGATTTGAATTTTTTTCAAAAGATTTGTAATTAAATTTATCTTTTGAATTTTTGTTTTTAAGATTTATGATTTTATTTTTTTTAAATTTTTAGAATTTGATAGATAAGAAGTTAAAATTGCTAAAAAGTCTTTAAAATATTTTCGGTGCGAAAAACAAAATATATTAATGTAATTTAATTTTGGGGTTTATTAAATCAATTGAGAGTTAATAGTAAAGAGTTAAGATTCTTAATTAAATCATAAGATTATTGTTAATTTTTAGGCTAGCATCATGTAATCCATCCTTCCTTCTAACCGTATACTCTTGGAAATAACTAACTCGATTCTATGAAAATTTTTCACCGACTATCAAAAAAAATTCGGAAATGTTCTTAACAATGATGTTATAGTCTAATATCTTAGGTTTGTATCCCATCGGAGAAAAATATTTTTTAGTGCATTATAATTGAGAATTGAACCGTGAGTATTGTTGCACCATAACCCGGGTGGATGTTTGAGGGATTACATAGGCATCCCTTTCAAGCCGAATAATCTTGTAAATGACTAACTCGATCCTATGAAAATTTTTTACCGACTATCAAAATAAATTTAGAAGTGTTCATAACAACGATCTAAAAGTCTAACATTTTAAGATAATGTACCTTAACTGAGAATTTAATTGTGAATATTGCACTATAACCTGAGTGGATGCTTCAAGGACTATATAGACATCTCCTTCCAGCCAAATAATCTTGAAAATGACTAACTCACTCATCAATTATCGAAAATCATGAATATTGCACCATAAATATTATCCTACAGTGCACTATAATCGAAAATCATGAATATTGCACCATAAACTAGGTGGATGCTTCAAGGACTACATAGGCATCCGGCAATTGTACCTACCATACTCCAAATGGGTCTTTAGGAGATTGCATTAACACCCTACTGTTACACTATTCAAGATGGTATTTTAGAGCTTTCATGGCATTGGCTGAGCTATATTTGTTTGAGTTCATTGGATGTAGGGTTAATTAAAGGTGAATTGATCAAAGAGAGTGACTAGAACCTAACTCAAGTCAGCAACATTTTCATTTTATGTTTTTAACCATGACATACCTCACTAAAAAATGAGGAAAAAAATCATATTGAGTAAAAATAGTTCTCATAAAAAATTGAATCTAAAAATATTTATCCAATTAATCAATTTGACACCGAAATATTTACAAGAACACTTAACAAAGACTTTGAATAATCGGTACCAATTTCAAACAAATCACATTTGTTGCAAGTGATCATAAATCAACTAAAAAAATAATTCAAAAAAATACAAAGAATGATTAAACTTATAAACTAAGTCAGTCTAGGTTGACAAAGATTGAAATGATGATATATTTTTAAGATAACTGTTATATATATATAGAATATTTTATATATGGAAAAGGATCATCACTCGTCTTTAATTCTTAACCTCACGATAATATTTTATAAATCTTATATTTATATTTATATATATATATATATATATATTTATTATCGTGAGGGTAAATATTAAAAACAAGTGGTGATCCTTTTCCATATATAAAATATTATATTAATATATCAGATTTATAGAATATTTTATAAATCTTATATTTATAAAATATTATCGTGAGGGTAAGGATTAAAGACGAGTGGTGATCGTTTTCCATATATAAAATATTATATATATATATATATATATATATATATATATCAGATTTATAAAATTTTATAAAATATTATCGGGAGGGTAAGGATTAAAGACGGAGTGGTGATCCTTTTCCATATATAAAATATTCTACAAAATCTCCTCTGTATTGGTAATACTGCTTCCTTAACTTTATCCACCGTTGGCGTTGATAAATTCAAATCTTAGATTTCATTTAATAAAATAATATCTTGAAACTATTATCCTTATCCATGATCCTATAGATTAGACTGCAATGCTATATAAGCACAGTAGCTCTGTGACTATTTTTCATCTTTTCTTTCTACGGCAATTTACCAAAGGACATACCCAAATATTAGTATTTATCAAAATACGTACCATGGTTTCATTGTTACCAAATAACACACTTATATTAGTGAACTTCCTCTTATACTCTTTCTGCCAAAGTACTGTATGTCATTTTCATTCTCTTTCTCTTTCTCTTTTTCAATAACGAATTTCGAGACATTTAAAAATATTTTTTCAGACTTTTTATTTTAAAATAATATAATATGAAATCGGATAAAAAACGTACGATAAAAATCGAAAAAATATTTCAATTAAAAAAATATCTCAATTAATAATTTAATATTTTTTAAAAATATAAATAAATTATTTTTTATATTTGATTAATATAAATTAATATATTTAATAATATTATTAAATATATTAATATATAAAAAACTTTAAAAAAAGTTGAAGGTTTTTTTTAATTTCAAACAGCGTGGGCCTGAAATAACTCAGGGCCTGAAATCTTGCGTCGAATTGAAATCATGTGTTATGATAGGTTTTTTTACGTAGGTCTAAAACTTAAAGAAACATCTCTTTATATTTTTGAAATCACAATAAAAATTATTGAAAAAGACTACCTACGAGATGAATTCTAATTAATATAAAATAAGGATTATATTAAAAATGAACATACGTCGATTTTTTGAATAAAAAAGTCAAAATTATTTATTATATTAATTTAAATATTATATATTATATTAATATATTTAATTTTTATAAGTTTTGATAGGAGGGCCTGAAGTCATCTGACTTCAGGCCCTCCTTAGGCCTGAAGTCAGATGACTTCAGGCCCTCCTTGGTCTGAAGCATCTGCGTAAATAATTAATTTAATCAAAATAATTAATTATAAAAAAAACTTCTAATGATTATTTTTGGTGTCCAAACTTCTAAATGATTATAAATTATGTTGCAATAGGAGTTTTCTAGGTCTATCAGTGGGTTTCGCTCAAAACCCACTGATATTTTTTTAGAAATTCATATATGAGAGGTCCATCAGTGGGTTTTGCTCAAAACCCACTGATGGAACTAAACTACACCTATTGCTTTAGGAAAAATAAAAATTTGAGGTTTGGACACGTAAAATATTTTCTCCAACCTCAACCCTAACTTTTGATAATGATATTTCAGAAATTCAGATATGGGAGGTCCATCAGTGGGTTTTGCTCAAAACCCACTGATGGAACTAAACTACACCTATTGCTTTGGGAAAAATAATAATTTGAGGTTTGGACACCTAAAATACATTCTCCTAACTCTACCCTAACTATTGATAATGTTTTTTTTCAGAAATACAGATATGAGAGATCCATCAGTGGGTTTTGCTCAAAACCCACTGATGGAACTAAACTACACCTATTGCTTTAGGAAAAATAAAAATTTGAGGTTTGGACACCTAAAATATTTTCTCCAACCTCAACCCTAACTTTTGATAATGATATTTCAGAAATTCAGATATGGGAGGTCCATCAGTGGGTTTTGCTCAAAACCCACTGATGGAACTAAACTACACCTATTGCTTTGGGAAAAATAATAATTTGAGGTTTGGACACCTAAAATACATTCTCCTAACTCTACCCTAACTATTGATAATGTTTTTTCAGAAATACAGATATGAGAGGTCCATCAGTGGGTTTTGCTCAAAACCCACTGATGGAAGAACTAAACTACACCTATTACTTTGGAAAAATTAATAATTTAATAATTTTTAAAAATATAAATAAATAATTTTTTATATTTGATTAATATAAATTAATATATTTAATAATATTATTAAATATATTAATATATAAAAAAATAATAAAAAATTGTAATTTTTTTGATTTCAGGCTGCGAGGGCCTGAAATATTTTATTTCAGGCCCTGCGAGGGCCTGAAATATTTTATTTCAGGCCCAGCGTGGGCCTGAAATAACTCAGGGCCTGAAATCTTGCGTCGAATTGAAATCATGTGTTATGATAGGTTTTTTTACGTAGGTCTAAAACGTAAAGAAACATCTATTTATATTTTTGAAATCACAATAAAAATTATTGAGAAAGACTACCTACGAGAGGAATTCTAATTAATATAAAATGAGGATTATATTAAAAATGAGCTTATATATATATATATATATATATATATATATATATATCGATTCTTTGTATAAAAAAGTCAAATATTATTTATTATATTAATTTAAATATTATATATTATATTAATATATTTAATTTTAATAGGTTTTGATAGGAGGGCCTGAAATCTTTTTGATTTCAGGCCCTCGCAGCCTGAAATCAAAAAAATTACAATTTTTTATTATTTTTTTATATATTAATATATGTAATAATATTATTAAATATATTAATTTATATTAATCAAATATAAAAAATTATTTATTTATATTTTTAAAAATTATTAAATTATTAATTTTTTCAAAGTAATAGGTGTAGTTTAGATCTTCCATCAGTGGGTTTTGAGCAAAACCCACTGATGGACCTCTCATATCTGTATTTATGAAAAAACATTATCAATAGTTAGGGTAGAGTTAGGAGAATGTATTTTAGGTGTCCAAACCTCAAATTATTATTTTTCCAAAGCAATAGGTGTAGTTTAGTTCCATCAGTGGGTTTTGAGCAAAACCCACTGATGGACCTCCCATATCTGAATTTCTGAAATATCATTATCAAAAGTTAGGGTTGAGGTTGGAGAAAATATTTTAGGTGTCCAAACCTCAAATTTTTATTTTTCCTAAAGCAATAGGTGTAGTTTAGTTCCATCAGTGGGTTTTGAGCAAAACCCACTGATGGACCTCTCATATCTGAATTTCTAAAAAAATATCAGTGGGTTTTGAGCGAAACCCACTGATAGACCTAGAAAACTCCTATTGCAACATAATTTATAATCATTTAGAAGTTTGGACACCAAAAATAATCATTAGAAGTTTTTTTTATAATTAATTATTTTGATTAAATTAATTATTTACGCAGATGCTTCAGACCCAAGGAGGGCCTGAAGTCATCTGACTTCAGGCCTAAGGAGGGCCTGAAGTCAGATGACTTCAGGCCCTCCTATCAAAACTTATAAAAATTAAATATATTAATATAATATATAATATTTAAATTAATATAATAAATAATTTTGACTTTTTTATTCAAAAAATCGATATATGTTCATTTTTAATATAATCCTTATTTTATATTAATTAGAATTCATCTCGTAGGTAGTCTTTCTCAATAATTTTTATTGTGATTTCAAAAATATAAAGAGATGTTTCTTTAAGTTTTAGACCTACGTAAAAAAACCTATCATAACACATGATTTCAATTCGACGCAAGATTTCAGGCCCTGAGTTATTTCAGGCCCACGCTGGGCCTGAAATAAAATTTCAGGCCCAGGCTGGGCCTGAAATATTTTATTTCAGGCCCACGCCGTTTGAAATTAAAAAAAAAACTTCAACTTTTTTTAAAATTTTTTATATATTAATATATTTTATAATATTATTAAATATATTAATTTATATTAATCAAATATAAAAAATAATTTATTTATATTTTTAAAAAATATTAAATTATTAATTGAGATATTTTTTTAATTGAAATATTTTTTCGATTTTTATCGTACGTTTTTTATCCGATTCCATAATATATTATTTTAAAATAAAAAGTCTGAAAAAATATTTTTAAATGTCTCGAAATTCGTTATTGAAAAAGAGAAAGAGAATGAAAATGAAAATGACATGCAGTACTTTGGCAGAAAGGGTATAAGAGGAAGTTCACTAATATAAGTGCGTTATTTGGTAACAATGAAACCATGGTACGCATTTTGGTAAATACCAATATTTGGGTACGCCCTTTGGTAAATTGCCCATTCTTTCTACATTCCAAAATGGGTTCGAAGACATCCGCATTGTTATACTTTTTCCTCCTCCTTTTGCTCTCTTTCAAGCGCAATCAAGCTTCAAATGCCGAGCGTGGTCTCAGTCGCGAGGCATTCCCAGAGGGATTCGTGTTCGGGACAGCGGCATCTGCATATCATGTCGAAGGGATGGCGCTTAAAGGAGGACGAGGACCTAGCATTTGGGATGCATTCGTTAGAATCCTAGGTAATTAAGCAATCTTAATATTGTATTTGCTTGTGACTGTATTTGCTTGTGATGCCTCAGATCCCTCTGTAATTATTGTGATTAAATGTCGATGTACTTTGTAATGTTGAAAAGAGTTTTTTGTTGATAAAAACAGGGAAAATCGCTGGCAATGCCACCGCCGATGTTACAGTTGATGAGTACCATCACTACAAGGTTCATCTTTTCTCTTATCTTCCACAATTATTCATCTTTTTCCCCTGTTAATTAAAATTATTTTATTACATACAAAATACTGAAACGATAATAGAAAAGGAAAATATATTTACTAAACTATACTATGTGGTAGACAAAGATCATAAAAAGGATGGCAAGGGTTAATTGCCCTCTTATAATTGTTTTTTTCTCATTTGCTTAAGTACTTGCTGTTGCTTTTTTCACTAATTAAAATTGTGGAGATTCTATTCATAATGTGTTCTCAAAAAAAAAATAATAATAATGGGGCATGCATGTTTTACTTGTTATACTTTGGTCTCTTGTGTATGTGTGTTTTCTTTTCTTAGATTTTATGTCATAATTGAACTAAAGCATGTCCTTTTGTCTATCTCTTGCTTGTTATACTTGGATCCCTTATGTCTATTTGTAATATAAAATTTAACTAAACAATAATGGATTTATGGTGGTAATATTAATGGATTTATGATCATGCAGGAAGATGTTGACATCATGAAGACATTCAATTTTGATGCTTATAGGTTCTCAATTTCATGGAGTAGAATATTTCCAAGTAATCAAAATCTATATATTTTATTTATTGTCTTATGTTTATCTTAAAATTTGATATTAATTTTTGTCTTATAGATGGAACGGGTGAACTCAATTGGGAAGGTGTAGATTATTATGATAGGCTAATTGATTACTTGATACAACAAGGTACATTAGTTTCTCAATTTAGCAAAGAGCAATATTGTTTTTTTTTATTTTCTAGTTTTTGAAAAATTATTCAATATTAATATTTTCATATTTATCTTTAAAAACTTTGATATGACAGGCATTACTCCTTATGCAAATCTTTATCACTATGATCTTCCTTTGGCACTTAATGAAGAGTACTTGGGTTGGTTAAGTCCAAAGATAGTGTAAGTTTTACGAGTTGTAAAATGTAAAAATCATATTCATTGATATTTAGATCAAATGATTTTGCCATAGTTATTGATTAATTGTTATTCTTTCAGGGATGCATTTGCAGACTACGCCGATTTTTGTTTTGAGAGATTTGGTGATAGAGTTAAGAATTGGTTCACCTTTAATGAGCCTAGACGTGTGGCGGCCCTTGGTTATGATACTGGTCTTCATGCCCCAGGGAGATGTAGTACTTGTGCGGCTGGTGGGAACTCGACTACTGAGCCTTATATTGTGACACATAATTTAATCTTATCTCATGCAGCTGCAGTGAAAAGATATCGTGAAAAATATCAAGTAAATTATTCTTCATTGATTTGGTTTAATTAATTACATAGAATACAGCTATAAAAAATGTCCAATTTAAAATTATGTTAGTATGTTTTCTCGTCTAGATGTGTTTATAGCTCTATTTAATCTATTCAGTAAGAACAAAAAGGCAAAATAGGAATTCTTTTGGATTTTGTTTGGTATGAACCTTATAGTTACTCGGTACAAGACAAAGCTGCCGCTCAAAGAGCTAGAGATTTTCACATTGGATGGTAAGGCCTTATTTCACTTTTTATTTCTATTCAAAACTTTTATTTTCTATTTGCCAACTTTTTTCATGGGGAATAGTTGATCAGCAATTAGAATGAAGTAGGATTTATTAATTAGCTTAAAATGATGTTCTTTGTAGGTTCCTTCACCCTTTAACATATGGACACTATCCCAAATCAATTCAAGACATTGTCAAAGAAAGACTCCCTAAATTTACAGATGAACAAATGAAGATGGTGAAAGGTTCCTATGATTATGTTGGCGTCAATCAATACACAACCTACTATATGAAGGATCCTGGAATAGTTGCCAAATCCTGTTAGCTATCAAGCTGACTGGCATGTGGAGTATAAATGTTAGATTTTTTTAAAACTTTTTCAATTCAATTGATATACTTTATGTTATACTAATATTATTTGTTTCCTTATTATAGACGATCGAGATGGTGTGCCCATTGGTCCCTTGGTAAATCTATTATTTTGTTAAATTTTGTTATTGTTGTATAATGACAATATCTTTTAAAATACAATACACGATATATCATTTGTAAGTAATATTCATCTTCACATATTAAATTTGTTTGCATGTATTATACATTAGAATTGCACAATCAAAATTATATCTAAAAGTTAATCAAATGATTTTTTTAGGCCAACTCTTATTGGCTCTACATAGTTCCGTGGGGAATCTACAAAGCAGTGACATATGTGAAAGAAACTTATAGCAATCCCATTATGATTTTAGCAGAGAATGGTAATAATTCTCGTTTAATAAATATTTTTTCGATTGTTAGACATATCTTATCATAATCCATTATACAGGAATGGATCAGCCTGGAAATGCTACTCTTCCAGAAGCCTTACAAGATACAACGAGAATTAACTATTACAAGAGGTACATTACCAACTTGAAAAGGGCTATGGATGATGGAGCAACAGTTATAGGATATTTTGCTTGGTCACTTCTTGACAACTTCGAATGGGCGTTGGGATACACATCAAGATTTGGTATAGTATATATAGATTTCAAGAACAAAAAGCGATTCCCAAAGAATTCAGCATATAGGTTCAAAAAGATTCTAGAGAGGAAGTAAGATCGAGCTTTCAAGTTTCAGTCCGTTCGAGTTGTCTAGATTGATTGTTAGTTTAATAAGGGTGCAAATTTTGCATGGAAAAGGTTTCTAGTTTTTGTAAATAATATATCCAAAATAATCCAATTTAGATATTGACATTCATGTTTGTCTTTGTATTTAAATTGAATAAGATATTAATTTATTTATTTATTGTCCATGTATAAAATTATCTAGTATCTTCCAATCATAATAATTTCATAAACATAATTAATAAGGGAAAATGAAAATTCCATTGATCGTGAAAAAAAAATCCATAAATTTCATTATCAAAATAGTTTTTGTCTTCTCATTTTTTAAAATTTGATCTAAAAATAATTAAAAATTATTTTTTTTTATTTTGAATTCTATGGAAAATGACGCCTTTCTTCCACCATTATCTAGCTACGTGACTGATGCCACCATCTCAATCTTCTCCCAAATCAAGAAATCAAGAGATGAGGAATCGGTCTAGCGGCGTTCCTCGACCAAGAGAACTTACGTCGCCCTCAGCTAGCTCCGGTCATTCGCCAATACCAATGCCGAGATCTCTGACCATTCTATCTCTCCTTCGGAGCTTATACTAAAGACCGGGAGGAAGAAAGGAAAGCCCTCATCTAACGTTTTTGGCCAATGAGAACTCTTAGGGCGATGATCCCCAGATGTGTATGCCTTATGCATTAGATATACACCAGTACCTTAGATCCATAGAGGTTCTTTGTTCTTCACCATATTTCTTGATTAATAGATGTTTCTTTCTAGTTGGATTGGTCTAATTAAGCTTGTTGGAGTTTAGGACGAGGCGAAAAGGAGTCCGCTCCCGAACTACACGGAGAGTGTTCGATGCAACATCAAGGTAAATATATGAGGGGTTCTGGTGGATTGCCTAGTCAAAATAGTCGTGGAATCGAGTTGATCTTAGATGCGCTCTACGACATCATCTCATACATGGATAAGTTTCTCTCACTAAATGCGATCACTAGGTAACAACTGCACTCCTCGGAGTGTCTTGTATGCTCATCGCCTCATATGTTATATTGTATTTCTGTCAAATTGAAAACCACTTTCCCCCAATTACATTTCATCAAAGAATTACTTTGAGTTATGACATTTCAAAATACAGAAATATGAAGAAGTAACTGCTCCTATAGTGGATGATTTTTGCTACATCATGCATAATAGTTACACAATTAAAAGGCTAATTCATATTTATTTTATTTCTTAAACGTTCTCTCTCTCTCCTCAATCCAAGAATAACATATTGTTTTCTCATTGCCCTGCTTATGTAGGTGGTGAAGATGGAGAGCGACATTCTGAAATCTTTAAAATTTGAGTTGGGTAATCCCACTGTCATTACCTTCCTTCCTAAGGTATGCTAGATCTTAAATCTGCTACACGTGTCCCAAATACTTTATTGATTATTTGAATTTGTTATATATAAACAGTCATTGTCCTATTCGAAGTTTACAAAATAGGATGTGCATTTTCATCTACAAAATAGCATTTTCATCTACAAAATTGTATCATTCATATTGCATACTTTTATATGAATTTATATTTTTTACTTCTAAGTTTACATAATCCTAAAATTCCATTCGATCATCCATTCTTTATTTTACAATAGTATTATTAATGATTTTTCTACTTTTTAATAACACATTTAGATATCAACTGTTATTAAATTTCACACTCAAACATATTCCAAATATTTTCCTTTGAATCTTTTCTTGTATATTTGAAATTATATTTTTATATTATTAGTTTTACGTTTAGTGATGGGGTTGAGTATCTTGTGGCTGACATGTGGACTGAAGAAGCTATGTGCATGATCCACTGAGTCTGGACGACTCTCTTTCGCTAACTCCCGAGACCCTCTCGTGAATGGTAGGCTCCCGAGATTACCTCGGGCAGGCTTATCTAGAGGTCGCCCCAGGAGGACATATGCTCGAGATCACCTCGGGAGGTCAGGTCCCCAAAATCACTCGGGAAGGTGGACGCCCGGGGACCCCGCCCCCCCCCCCCCCCCCCCCCCTGGCTAAAAGACCCGATATCGCCTGGGGTAGCAGAGCTCAAGGATCATTCTATCCAGTAGCCCGACCTCAAGTGACCGTCCCTCTTTTGCAGATTTATGGATAATTATCACCAATAATTATGGGATAATCATGACCCATAATATGCGGCCATTAAAACCTTGATCATCACAATGGCCTAGATTTAATTGTCGTCAAGAATGTTACAAGGATTATCCAGTAACCGATAATTGAGGGGACGTGGAGAAGAACATGGGGACACGTGTGACTGCCGCCTCAGGTACAAAAGGTACTCCAACCCATAAGGTAAGGGGTTACGCTCATTCTTACTGACACTTCTCCTTATTTCTTTCTCCCTCAGAGACTCTCGTACTGACTTGAGCGTCGGAGTGGGCTCCGCCAGACAATCTCCGACGTGTTCCCATTAACGCTCATGTTAATTACGCCGGGTGGGAGCTCTTCCTCTCTCGTCATCATCCTCGTGGGTTGAACTCTGGTGACTGGCCGTCGACGTCAATTTCTTCCGGAACAAGTTTGGTGTCGTCTGTGGGAATCTATCAAAGCACCAGAAGGAGCACCGATGACAGAACCGGAGGGACAATCCATCATTCTGACAAAAGAGGAATTAGATCGCCTGGTAGCCAATGCTGTCAAAGGTGCGCTCGAACAACACCAAATCGAGTAGGCCGCTCACGGTGAGTAGCTTCTATGCAAGGGGAGATCCCCAGGATCTCCACCTGGCATCCCCAACAACGGAGATCTGTCTCACCACTGGTGGGACACACCGAAGTAGTCCTAGTACACCGATAGAATTCTCTAGGAGATTTGGAGAAGGTCAACTCAGTAGCCTCCAGCGCACTGAGGCAGGAGGAAGGACTAAGGAAGAGGGAAGAACCTAAGGCCTTCTTAAAGGCACCCTGGAGATCTCATGCCGAAGCAATTTCGAGGGCCTGTGATTGCCGATTATGATAGAAACATAGATCCTGATGATCTTGTCTGCAAGTTCAAGAACACGACACTCCTGCACCAGTACACTGATAGTGTAAAGTGCTGGGTGTTCTTAAACACCCTGTCAGGGGCTGCCCATCGATGGTTTCAAAGGCTGCCCTAGGGTTCTATCAACTACTTCTGGAGTTTATAACCGCCTTCCTCCACCATTTTGCCAGCAGCCATTGCTATCAGAAGACAACATTAAATTTATTCGCCCTTAAGCAGAAGCCGAAGGAACCACTCAAAGATTACATCCAGAGGTTCAACCGAGTGGTGCAAGATATGCCAACCGCGACATCAGAGATCCTCGTCAGCGCCTGCACCCAGGGGCTCTCTGAAGGGGATTTCTTTCGATCTTTGGTGAAGAAGCCACCTACTAGGTTCGACTATTTGTTAGGGCATTCTGTCAAGCACGTCAACGTTGAAGAGGTGCAACACGCCCACCATAACTAACCAGTCGGGGTCCCTGCTCAGCCCATGGTACGGTCAGAGAGGAGGGAACCCCCGGCTCCAGCCCGGGGAAAAGATCTGCGTCCAGGGAAAGACCACTGGGCCGATAAGTGAAAGCTGGTAGAGACAGTGGACACCCAATAGCCAGAGCCACTAATGAGGTACTGCGACTTCCATGGCAGCACAACGCACTCTACCAAATAATGCCATGCCCTGAAGAAGAAATTGAATGAGGAAGCAAACCCCAATCCTCAGAGAAAGTGGAAGAAGACAGAGTATCACCGGAGGTCCCCTCAGCGGAGCTTTTCCCCTCGTAAACGGTCGTTGGGAGAAAATGAAGCTCGATATCGATCTCGATCGCATTCGAGGGGAAGGAGTCGGGAGGCCACACCTCGTCGATCTCTCTTATTGGAAAGAGACCCCAAGAAGAGCAAGACCCCTGCACGTGGTCCACCTTCTGGACATGTAGGGGTGATTTCAGGAGGCCCTACTAGAGGAGATTCCCACCGGGCAAGGAAGGCTCATACCCGTGGGTTGGAGAACTACGCCATCGGGAAGAGTCGGAGCCAACATCATGGCCCTACAATCTCCTTTGGCCCTAAGGACTTAGAGGGCATAGAAGCTCCCCACGAAGACACCCTGGTAATTCTTGCACGTATTGCAAATTATGAGATTAAGCGTATCTTTATGGATACAGGTAGTTCCGTGAACATCCTGTATAAGGTCGCCCTAGATAAAATGTAGATTGACGAGGATGAACTACATTCGGTTTCGACTCCGCTCTTCGGCTTCACCGGGTACCGAGTACAACCGATAGGGCAAATTACCCTATCACTGTCATTGAGCAATGAAACTCTGGATAGGACAAGAAGGACTCCCTTCTTGGTCGTCGATGCTCCCTCCTCCTACAGTGCCATCTTAGGGCGCCCGACACTCAGCATATTCCAAGCGGTGGTCTCGGTCTACGACCCGAAGATCAAGTTTCCCATAGGCGATCAGGTGGTCGAGGTTAAGAGAGACCAGCTAGCGTCTCGGCGATGCTACAGCGGGGAAGTCAAATCGGAGTCCCGCAAGAACCTAAAGTCTCTCGAAGCCCTACAAATTGATCTCGCTGACCCACGAGTGGAGGAAAGACCCAAAGAAGAACTGAGGGAGGTCGGGAGCAAGGAGGTCCAGATTCACCCTCAATAGACGGGGGGGGGGGGGTTACGAGGATCGCCACCGACCTTGCACTAGAGCTGAGAAGCCATCTTACCGACAGCCTGTAGAGCCATCAAGACATCTTCGCCTGGGTTGCCGAGGAAATCATAGGGATCCCCCTAGCTCTAGCTATGGATCACTTGCATGTAACCCTCGGAGCTCGGCCGGTGAAACAGAGGTGAAGGCATTTTGCACTCGAACAGGACAAGGCTATTAGAGATGAAGTCAGTAAGCTGTTAAGAGATCACAATTCCCCCTCCTAATTCCTATCTTCCTGTTCTCGCACCAGTGCGCATTCATGAGGTGAAGGGAGTGCCGCTCCTGTGGCCGGAAGATTTCTGGGCGACTCCGGTGGTGGCTTGTTTAGGGAGTGCCGCTCCCCCTTCTCGCTTGGGAAGGTGACGAGCTTCTCCGGTGAGTAGTGCTGGAACTGTACCGGCGTGAGGGGCTGAGGATCGATCCAGCAAGAGGAGAGCTGAAGAACACGACGTCGTTGCGGTGGGATACTGCGTCCGAGATCTGAGGGTGGAGTTTGCAGCTTGGCGAGCTGATCAGGGACGACGGGAGCTAGGCTTGCCGGAGTTCACACATTGCCGTTGAAGGAAGCGTGCGGACGAAGAGGACTGACGTGGGGTTGACTCTGACTGTGATTGGACGTGGTGGGTTTGAATTTTGAATTCAAGCTAGTGGGTATGGGTTAATAGATAGTGGGTGAGAGCTGATCTGATAACAAGGACCCGGATCCAACACCTAATTGATAAGTTAGGATTAACCGGCTGGATGCGTGGCTCGACGAGACGGCGGCCGCAACTGCGGCGATTGCTTGCTCCGCGTCGGGAGTTGGATCGGCGAGACTGGGAGAGCTACCTACAGGAATTCAGTGGTCAAAGCACAAGGCAGGGGAGCAGAGCTGTGGGGGAGCTACAGGGAGGGGATGCAAACTGCGGTCGACTAAAGGAGACAGTCGTCTCAGAGCGGATCCATGACGTTGCTGGGGCTTCAGGATTGGTCAGATTTCATCACTGTTCTAACGTCACCGATGAGAATAAGGCTGCAGAACAGGGTGTGATATCAGAGGTGGCAGTGAGGTCAGAGGCAGTAGTGCGATCAGATGCAGATAAGGCACAGGGTGTGGCAGCGAGGACAGATGCAGCTAAGGCTCCAGGGGTGGCAGTGCGATCAGAAGGGGCAGTGGGATCAGATGCAGTTAAAGGTTCAGAGGGAGCTGCGGGATCAAGTGTAGTCAAGGTGGTGACTCTGGATGGTGGGCCGACAGTAGGAAGGCCCCAAGGCATAGCTGCGGGCTCTGGTCAACCACTGGCACCTGGGCTGGCTGATAGCGCGAATGGGAAGAAGTGGGTTGATCTTTTTAAAGCAAATCGTCAATATGATGGGAGTACGACATTACACAAAGTTCAACAAGTCAGTGTTAGAATGGCCTTACAATATGAGGATCTGCAGTTGATGGAAAGTGCCATGGGATACAGTCTGGTGGGTAGGTTCTGTGGTAGATTTCCAGGATGGAAGGCGCTTAAAGATCTCACACGAAGCTGGCGAGCACCGCATAAAATGTTTACGCATCATTCACTTTGGCTTGTTTTCAAATTTAAAGTAAAGGCGGATGTGGAGCGTGTCATGCAAAATGGGCCGTACGAGGTGTATGGTTGTCCAATGTACCTGAAGAAGATGCCGCCATGTTTCAGCTTCCAGCTTGAATCGCGAAGCCAGGTGCCACTATGGATGCAGATCTTTGGCCTTCCGGTTGACTGCTGGACTGTATCTGGGCTCAGTAAGATTGTATCCATGGTAGGCAACCCTCTCTACATGGACCGGGTCACGCAGATGAAGGAGCGTATCAGCTTTGCTCGTGTGCTGGTTGAAATAGATATAGTGAAGCCGCTACCTAGTTCAGTACCAGTGAAGCTTCCTGATGGGCGTGATGTGGACCTCCAGTTAGTATTTGAAGGGCCGCTGAAGTTATGCAGCCAGTGTCTACAACTAGGACACTATCAGCAGAATTGTACAGTTAACTCGAGAGTGAGGCCAGCAACAAACAGTCAGGTGGGAGCAGAGGCAGGTAGGCAGGACAAGGAATTAAAGGAAGGGGAAATCGCAGCTACACAGAGGCAGGAGCAGGTGCGTACAGGAAGCAGGGCAGGTAATGGATCACGTGTGAACAAGGCAGCGCAAACTGGAAGTGTTGTGGGCAAACTGGCACGGGGTGGCACGCTACAGTATCAACCTAAAGCAACAGATATGGCAATTGGAAAGCTCTCAGCGGGTGGCACGCAGCAGGCAGTATGCGCTCGCTCTTTGATTGCGGTAACCCCTCCCTCTAGAAGTGGACGAGTGCAGCAAACTAAAACTAGCAGCATCACAGGTAAGATCTCAGCTACCAGTGGGGGTGGAGGTGTGCAACAGAATGGAGGACAAGGTCAGTCAAGGAGCTGTAAAACAGTGGCGGGTTCAAGCAATCATGGGGGAAGCCAATCTGATCATCCAATGAGGCAAGGGCAGAATGCTGAGCAATTGCAGAAATCTGGAAGGGTGCTGGAGACCAATGCAAGCAGGGAAGGGGAGGCTGATTTGAACAGTAGGCAATACTGCAGAAGGGAAGCTCGGGCTGAAATTCAGAATGCTCAAATGGTAGATGGTGCAATGCTGAATGCAGGGGACACTAGGCAGGATGGTGCAGTCGAAGTGGACACGAGGCACTTGCTGGAGCACACCTTTAGGGAGTTAGAGGTAAATGCAGCAGGGATTAATGCAGTTGGTTTAGACATGATGAGAGTGGGATCAAATTAGTTAAACCAGATTAGGCAAGCACAACAAAGTGCAGCAGAGTTGTATCGAGCAATACACAGTGAAGCCAACATTGGAAGGTGGAGTCAGACACAGAATAATGGTGATCCTATGGCGGTAGAAGTTGAAGGTTTGGAATCACCCAGTGTTGAGCAGGAGATGGAGGAAGCACAGGGTGCTGGCAGTGAAGAAATGGTATCAGAAACACAGAGTGAGTGCAGTGGAGACATGCTATCAGGAAGCTCAGAGAAGGGCTGTGCAGGGGACGACATCACAGCGCATGACACAGGCTCAGATAGTCCAGTGTATGATGGTGGTTGGTCAGTTCAAACTAGATCGAAGGCAGCAAAACGGAGACTAGATCAGCAGAGGAATGGGGCTAGGATTGTAGAACGAGTTACAGCTTTACAACACCTCAGGTTCCAGTTGCACGGTTCGGCAAAGCAGGCCAAGGTAGTTCTGTACAGGGGCAGCAGGAGGATGCAAGGAATCAGACCAAGGGTGGAGATCAGCGAGTAAAGTGGAAAGGTGGGAACCATGAAGCTAGCAATACCAGAGCAACAGGTCTGAGACGGCCTCGGTCGTCCTCAACATCATGAAGATCGCGGCGTGGAATGTGAGGGGCCTAAATCAGGCTCCCAAGCAGACGGAAGTTGTGGGCTTCCTATGCAGGAATAGAATAGCGATTATGGGGATTATGGAGACCAAATTGACCAGCCAAGCTTTCACCAGATTGAAACAAAGAAGACTGCAAACATGGGAAGCACAACACCATATAGTTGAAACTGTAAGCTCGCAAAGTAGTAGAATGATGATCATATGGAATACTGAAAAGGTTAATCTGCACATCAGTGAATGGGATTCCCAGTTCGTACATGCTGTGGTAACATGTCAGGTGACCCAGAAAGAATTTCAGATTACCTTCATTTATGGGCAGTTATCAGTGATAAGTAGAAGAATGTTGTGGCAAGGTCTGAATCGAATTGGAGCAGGAATGGAGTCGCCATGGTTGCTCATGGGCGACTTTAATGCACCGCTTACAGTTGCTGATAAAAAAGGTGGAAGGGTAATAACTCAATACCAATTGGCTGACTTTCAAGACTGTGCATAGGCCAACTCGCTGGAGGACTTGCCGCAGGTTGGATGTAGATTTACCTGGTCCAATGGTCGTGTGTTTTGTAAACTTGATCGGGCATTGGTCAATAAGTGCTGGTTAGAGGCAGGCATCAGAACTACGGCAGACTTCCTACCCCCAGGTCCCTTCTCTGATCACACACCCTGTTTGGTCACTATCATGGATGGCAGTGACTTCGGTAGGAAACCATTCAAGTTTTTCAATATGTGGACATTACATGCAAATTTTCATGAGCTGGTGATTAGGAATTGGACAGATGATCAGAGGCAAGGAGGCTGGGCTACAGCGCAATACAGGCTCAAAATGAAACTTACTCAGCTGAAACCTGAACTCAAACAACTTAACCATCAACATTTCAAGCATATTAAGGAGCGAGCAGCCAATGCACTAGCAGATCTTCAGAGGATGCAGCAGTCTGGTCTCGCAGTTGGAGAATTTGAGCTGAGTTACAAAAGAGCGCAGCAGTTGGCGGCACAGCTTAGCAACGCGGATTATCAATTTTGCGCTCAAAAGGCAAAGGTTAAATACCTTAAAGAAGTAGATAGAAATACAGCTTTCTTTCATGCGTTGGTAAAGAGGAATAGTAAGCGAAGGGAGATTGTAGCACTGGAAAAAGAGCCTGGGATAACTACACACAGTTATGAAGAAGTGGTGGCAGAATTCATGCAATACTATGAGCAGCTATTGGGAATAGAAGCACCACGCCAGCCTTTACAGATGGATTGCATGGCTTATGGTAGAATAATTACTCAACAGCAGCAAGAGGAATTGATCAGAATGCCTACGCCTGAGGAAATTCAGCATGCTCTATTTAGTATTGGGGATCAAAAAGCGCCGGGGCCAGATGGATACGGATCAAAATTCTTTAAGCACTCTTGGGAAATAATCAGTGGCGATTTTGTGGATGCAGTGCTAGAGTTTTTCAGGAATGGGAAGCTGTTGAAAAGTTGGAACCATTCACTTATATCCTTGGTCCCCAAAATGAGTATCCTAGCAAGGTCACAGATTATCGGCCTATTTCTTGTTGTTCGGTGTACTATAAGGTAATATCCAAGTTGCTTGCAGGGAGAATCGCAGCCGTGGCAGATCTGATTTTCCATCCATCCCAAACAGCTTTTGTGAAGGGCAGAACCATAACTGATAGTATACATCTTGCGCAGGAGTTATTAAGGAACTACAACAGGAAGCGGATCTCCCCTAGGTGCACTCTTAAGGTAGATCTTCGGAAGGCATTTGACACGGTCAACTGGGGGTTTCTACTAGATGTGCTGTAAGGTTTGCAATTCCCGGAGACATATGTGCGGTGGGTGAAGGAATGCATTACTACAGTTTCATACTCACTCAGTATCAATGGTAGCTTGCATGGGCATTTCAAAGGAGCGCGTGGCCTTCGACAGGGTGACCCTCTATCTCCATATCTGTTTGGCATCTGCATGGAGTATATGGCGAGGATGCTGAGTCAGGATACTACACGTTCATATTTTCAGTTTCATCCCAGGTGTGCTGACTTGAGGATAGCGCATTTAGCTTATGCAGATGATTTGCTATTGTTTTCCAGGGCGGATCTTGCCTCGGTAGGGACTCTGATGGGCTGTTTGGAAAAGTTTGGACAGATGGCAGGTCTCAGGGCCAATTTGGACAAGTCAAACATATACATTGCAGGGGTTGATGTGGCAAATAGGGGAGCTTTGCTAGAACTGACCGGATTTCAGAGTGGTACCATGCCATTTCGGTACTTAGGGATACCGCTTGCTTCGGAGAAGCTCAGGATAGCGGATTACGCACCGCTGATGGATGCCTTAGCAAAGAAAGTGAACGCTTGGCCTAAAAAGACGTTGACGTATGCGGGTAAAGCGCAATTGATCAGATCGGTGCTTCAGGGAGTGGAATGTTACTGGTTATCGATACTACCCCTACCAGCTGGAGTTATTGATAGTATATACAAGATATGTAGAGGGTTTTTCTGGACTTCGAAGCACTCGCCGATTGCTTGGTCAGAGATGTGTAAGCCTAAGGAAGAGGGAGGACTAGGATTCAGGGACCTCAGGGCTTGGAATGATGCTTAGCTAGCAAAATTGCTGTGGAGGATTCAGGAGAAGCAGGACAGCTTATGGATCAAGTGGGTCCACCACACCTATTTACAGCAGGTAGACATCTGGCATTGGAGGGCGAGGCATGCAGACTCCCCGCTTATTAAGCGGCTGTGTCAGATCAGAGACTGGTTAGTTGCACAGACGGGATCGGCAGAGGGGGGCAGCAAAAGTTGTGTAGTTGGTTTGAGTCACATTGGGAGCATCACAGAGGCATTGGGATGGCATACGACTTTTTCAGAGGGACTAGTGAGCGGAAGGCATGGGCGAAGATGGTATGGAAGAAAGGAATACATCCGAGTCACTCTTTTACCTTATGGTTACTGGCTCATCGGAGGCTGCTCACTGGTGATCGATTGTCCTACTTGGGAGAGGAGGCTGGTCTTTGCTCTATCTGCCGGGAGGATATGGAGACCCAGGAGCACCTATTTTTCAGCTGTTTGCCAGTACGTCAATTGTGGAGTTCCATCCGATCATGGCTGCAGATGGGCCCTAATATGAGTACTTATCGGAGGATGTTCAGAGTGTTTATTAGGCGGTATCATGGCAGGAGTCATCTGATGCAGGTGAGACATGTAGCTGTGGCCGCAATGATTTATTATGTTTGGCAGGCAAGGAATAGTTGCAGATTTGATGGAGGCCGGGTGGATGTGGATGCGATATTCAGGAGGATTCAGATACATGTTTATCAGACTTTTGAGACACAGAGACAGGGAGTGGGATGAGGGGGCTGATCAGAGAGTTGTATAGAGAGGTATGGTTGGGTGAGAGTGATTTTGTATTGGGTGAGGTCAGATTGATTGAGCAGGCATAGAGAGATTCTGTACTCGGTGAGGTTGAGTTTAGTGAGACAGGTAAAAAAAAACGATCATTTCAATCTGGCCTGGACTTGATCCACTGCACTTTAAGTTGATTGGGTGCAATGGATCAGGCGGGCAGGTGAAGGGCTGATGGACTTAACTCATAGATTGGCTGGCTTGACTTGGTTTTGTTCTCGTATAATATATGGTGGCTTCTGATGATTACAGGGTTCAGGTGAAGCAAGATGGTTCTGAACAGTGGCAAAGGTGGATTCGCTGTTGATGGCAGGGCAAGCAGTATGGTGAGTGGGTGGCTTGGCATGATTTGAGGATGTATGCTATGTTATTGTAATTAATTTTGTTTGGGTACTTTGATTTGTGATTGGTGAGTAGATCCGCTGTTATAATTGATCTACCTAGTCCGTAGCAAACGGCTATGGTAAAGACAAACCAAATCCGTTGATGGCTGAGGCTTTGCCAAAAAGCCTTTTTGGGTGAATAGATCCACCATATTTGGTCTATCTAGTCCGTAGCAAACGGCTACGGTAATGACAAACCAAATCCGTTGATGGCTGAGGCTTTGCCAAAAAGCCTTTTTGGGTGAATAGATCCACCATATTTGGTCTATCTAGTCCGTAGCAAACGGCTACGGTAAAGACAAATCAAATCCGTTGATGGCTGAGGCTTTGCCAAAAAGCCTTTTTGGGTGAATAGATCCACCATAGGTCTATCTAGCCCATAGCAAACGGCTACGGTAAAGGCATATAAAATCCGTTGATGGCTGCGGCTTTGCCAAAAAGCCGATTTTGGGTGCATAGGTCCACCATAGGCCTATCTAGTCCATAGTACCGGCTATGGTAAAGACATGCCAAATCCGGTTTACGGCTAGTCACTTGCCAAAAGTGAACTTCGGGTTTACTTGATTTTGAGTCAGTACTGGAGTAAAGCTGGAAGTTGTCATAGCAGCAGCAGCGGCATCAGTGCTGATATGTTGGTTGAAATGGAGGCTGAGCAGGACAGTGACATGAAGGGTGGTGGTGCATGGGTTCTGAACAGTGGCAAAGGAAGGGTCACAGCGAGGGATTCATGTGGCTTGGAGGGCAACATGTTAGAAGGAAGGGTTCTTGGTATTCATGAGAGTTGGTATTCATGAGGGTACGCATGTATCATCCCCGGACATCTATTTGGATCTGATACTTCGTCAGAAACTTATAGATATCCATAGGGCGTATAGATGTTTGTACCATTTCACCTGATGATATAGATTTTACCTTTCATCAAAAAAAAAAAAAGTAAGCTGTTAAGAGCGGGGCACATAAGGGAAGTTCAATTTCTAGCCTAGTTATCTAATGTAGTCCTTGTCCCTAAGCCAGGAGGTAAATGACGGGTTTGTATTGATTTTTGAGATTTGAATAAAGTCTGCCCTAAGGATTGTTACCTCTTGCCTTGAATAGATCGTCTAGTAGATTCTACAGCCGGTTGTGATTTCATTTCGATGTTGGATGCTTATCAAGGCTACCATCAAGTTCCTCTCGCTCCCGAAGACCAGGAGAAAGTCAGCTTTGTGACAGCAGATGACACATATTGTTATAATGTCATGTCTTTCAGACTGCGCAACGTTGGGGCAACTTACCAGTGGATGATGGACAAGGTCTTCAAGCATCAGATCAGGAGGGTACGTGGACAATATCCTAGGCAAGACTGACAAGGGAAAGGACATGATAGCCGACTTAGAAGAAACGTTCGCTATCCTGAGGGCTAACAAGCTGAAGCTGAATCCTGCTAAGTGCTTGTTCGGGGGTGGGTTCTTGGGATACATGGTGAAAAAGAGGGGAATCGAGGCTAATTTTGAAAAAGTAAAGGTTATTCAAGATATGTCATCCCCTCACAATTTCAAGGAAGTACAACGACTGAATAGTAGAATCACGGCTCTGTCCATGTTCATCTCCAAGTCTGCAGATAGGATCCTACCATTCTTCAAGATTCTGAGAAAGGCAGCCAAGTTCGACTTGGATGAATAGTATGAGAAGGTGTTTGCCGAGCTAAAGGCCTATCTCGCCGAGCTCCATATCCTCTACAAGCTAGTGGAAGGGGAGACATTATTTGTCTACCTATCTACAGCAGAACAAGCAGTGGACTCTACACTGGTCCAAGAAGAAGACATTGTGCAATATCCCATATACTTCTTCGGACATCTCCTGAAGGATACCGAGACGCGATACACTATGATGGAGAAGTTGACCTATGCTCTGGTCCTAATGTCTCGGAGGTTAAGGCCATACTTCTTAGCACATCATGTCATGGTTCTCACCAACAGCTTGCTCACACGGGCCCTCACCAATCCTGAAGCTTCAAATCGGCAGATCCAATGGCCGACAGAGCTAAGTGAATATTGTATTGAGTACCAGCCTTGTACCGCTATTAAGGTACAAGCTCTCTCAGATTTCATGCTTGAGATTGTCCCAGAGCCCAAGGCCGAAGGAGTCTGGAATATCTATATAGACGGGTCTTTCAACAGTAGACACAACGGATTCTACTATTATCCGTTCGGCTCCACTTCAAAGCCACCAACAATGAGGCTGAATACAAAGCGGTCCTAGCAGGCCTACATAGCCGATTGTTCCGCCGCCGGGCTGTCAAATTCACATTGGTCAGAGATCAGCTATATAGGGGGGCCTTTGCACAACCACTCCTCAAATGTGTCAGGCTAGAAGAAGCCGACTATGTGATGTGAGAAGTACATGAAGGCATCTGCGAAAGTCACATTGGGGGAAGGTCTCTGTCTAGGAAGATTATCTTAGCGGGGTACTTTTGGCCCACTTTACAGGCTGACCCTCTCAAGTTCATGGCCGGATGCGAAGCCTACCAGAGACATCAACATGTGACCCATCGACTGACCGAACCCCTGCGAGTCTCCATAGTGTCTTGCCCATTCAATCAGTGAGTCTCCATCGTAGGCTCCTTTCCCATCGGACCACAGCAAAAGAAGTTCCTGCTAGTCCTCGTGGACTATTTTTCCAAATGGGTGGAAGCTGAGCCTCTGGCACATATCACGAAGGACATGGTAATGAAGATCCTATGGAGGGATATTGTCTGCAGATACAGCATCCCCCACAAGCTGGTGTCAGACAATGGAGGGCAGTTTGTCGGGCACAAGCTCAAAGAATAGTGCGAGGGGCTAGGCATTCACCAAGCCTTTACATCGGTTGCATACCCTTAGGGCAATGGACAAGCTGAGGTCATTAACCATGAAATCCACAGGGGACTCAAGATAAAACTAGATCACGTCGGTGGCAGCTGGGTTGAGGAGCACCTCAGTATCTTGTGGTCCTACAGTATCACTCCATGAGAAGGAACAAGCCAAAGCTCTTTTCAGTTGGTGTATGGAGCTGAGGACATGATTCCAGTGGAGGTAGGTGAAGAGTCCGCCCGACGACATCACTATAATAGGGAGGACAATGATCAAGAGTGGCTGATCAACCTAGATCTCGTGGCAGAGGTCCGAGATAAAGCAGCAGCCCGGCTGGAAGCGTACTGACGACGTATGCAACAAGCATATAATCGCCGGGTAATCGCCCGCAGCTTTGAAGTCAGAGACAAGGTTTGGAAGAGAATCAAATCAGTTGGTGACCCGGGAAAGCTGGAGCCTCAATGGGACGGACCCTACATCATCATCAGAAAGCTCACAGGAGGCAGCTACTATCTAGAGGATGACCAAGGAAAGGGGCTGGAGAGGCCATGACATGCCAATCATCTCCGATCTTATCTTACTCAGTGAGATGTTAAGTCGTTCGCATAAAACTTGTATTTCTGTTGGACCTGCCTTGTAGTTCAATAAATAAAGGAGCAAATGAAATATTACTCGAGGAACACCGAATACTTGCCTGTTAAAAGCCTACTACCTCGCGGTGCTATGGAAGCCCGAGATGAGTAAGCTTGGTTTGGGTGTTGCAGATGCTCGACCAAAAGCTATCAAAACCATACTATCTCATGGTGCTGCGGATGCCCGAGGTGAGTAGGCTTGGTCTGGGTGCTGCGGATGCCCGACCGAGAGCTGTTAGAACCCTACTACCTCATCGTGCTGCGGATGCCTGAGGTGAGTAGGCTTGGTCTGGGTGCTGCGAATGTCTGACCAAGAGAGGTAAAATCCTACTACCTCATGGTGTTGCGGATGCCCGAGGTGAGTAGGTTTGGTCTGGGTGTTGCGGATGCCCGACCAAGAGTTGTAATACCCTACTACCTCGTGGTGCTGCGGATGCCCAAGGTGAGTAGGCTTGGTCTGGGTGCTGCGGATGCCCGATAGGAGCTGTAAAACCCTACTACCTCACGGTGCTGTGGATACCCGAGGTGAGTAGGCTTGGTCCGGGTGCTGTGGATGCCCGACCAAGAGCTGTTAAAACCCTATTACCTCACGGGGCTCGGATGCCCGAGGTGAGTAGGCTTAGTCTCGGTGTTGCGATGCCCGACCATGAGCTGTGAAAATCCTACTAACTCGCGGTGATGCGGATGCCCGAGGTGAGTAGACTTGATCTGGGTGCTGCGGATGCCTGACCAAGAGCGGTTAAAACCCTACTACCTCACAGTGCTACGGATGCCCGAGGTGAGTAAGCTTGGTATAAGTGTTGCTGATGCCCGACCAAGAGCGGTAAAACCCTACTACCTCGCGGTGCTACGTTTGCCTGAGGTGAGTAGACTTGGTCTGGGTGCTGTGGATACCCGACCAAGAGCTGTAAAACCCTACTACCTCGTGATACTACAAATGCCCGAGTGAGTAGGCTTGGTCTGGGTGTTGCGGATGCCCGATTGAGAGCTATAAAACCTTACTACCTCGTAGTGCTTTGGATGCCCGAGGTGAGTAGGCTTGGGCTGGGTGATGCGGATGCCCGACCAAGAACTGTAAATCCCTACTACCTCGGCTGAGCGGATGCTTGAGGTGAGTAGGCTTGGTTGGGTGCTGTAGATGCCCAACCAAGAGCGGTAAAACCCTACTACCTCGGGTGCTGAGAATGCTCGAGGTAAATAGGTAGTTTGGGTGCTGGGATGCCCGACCAAGAGCTGTAAAACCCTACTACTTGCGTGTTGTTGATTCTCGAGGTGAGTAGGGTTAGTCTGGGTGCTGCGGATGCACGACCAGAGCGGTAAAACCCTACTACCTAGCGGTACTGTGGATGCCCGAGGTGAGTAGGCTTGGTCTGGGTGCTACGGATGCCCGACCAAGAACTATAAAACCCTACTACATACCTCGCGGTACTGTAGATGTCCGAGGTGAGTAGGCTTGGTTTGGGCGTTGCGGATGCCCGACTAGAGCGGTAAAACCCTACTACCTCGTGGTGCTGCGGATGCCCCGAGGTGAGTAGGCCGTGTATGGGTGTTGCGGATGCTTGACCAAGAGCTGTGGGTTAGAAGAACATGGCAGAGATCATTTATTTGTGGTTGTCTGGCGAGGACTTGCATTAAGTTGTAGCCACCTGACGACCTTCGAGCTATGGAGTTCTTGAGCTGGAGAACATACTTGCTGTGTTGGTGACCTCTTGGTTCGTGGCTAGAAACCAAATGATCTCGCTTATGAAAGTAAAAGCGGGTCGCGTGAATTCACCAGGAGATATAGATTAAAAGAAGAAAGACTCTAAGCACACAAGGGAAAGGAACAACAATTTCCCATTAAGAATCCTGATTTACTTTAGTAATCACACTCTCAAACAACAGAGCAGAACACAAAGAGATACAACTACTATAACTCCTCCCTCTCAGTCTGCCCGACTTGCCCATATGAATTCGGTGTTTCCCTCTCAGTCGTAGGATCTTCAGGCTATATGCTCATTCTTCAGCTTCGCCTATGGCCTCCCTCGGGGTCATCTACTCCTTGGACTGAATTGCTGGCTCGTCAATGTCCTCACTCCTCGAGTCAGGGAAGAACACTTGTTCTTCATATCCCGTACCCCTCACATCGAGGATAAATAATGCATAAGGAGTAGAAAAGACAAGATACTCAAGACAGTAGGACAAGAAATATTTTCATTATAGTCAAAATGATAACATTAGAAAAAAATGAAAAAGATACTAAGAACAAACAGAAAAAGGCAAGGCCCGGGTTGGAAAAGAGCTCTATATTATCTACAACTCCTTGTCTTCGGGCGGGAGCTCCTCCCAGACCCGGTCGATGCTCATGAAGCTCAAATCGGCATCCGGCCACAAGAGTTAGACCTTCTGTAGTTGATCGATGGCCCCATGGAAGCCCTGCTTTAGACGCTTCATTACTTGACCCACCAGAATATCGCCAAACTCGTCAGACTCTAGGAACCTAGACTTGAACCGCTCGGCCTCCTTTGGATGGGATGCCTCGGCAACCCTGAAATTGCACAGTTCGGCCTCGGCTGCCTCCTTGGCAATCTTTAGCTGAGCCACCTCAGAGGACATTTTGTCCTGGTCTTCCATGACCTCTTGAGTCTCTCTGAGGTGGCCAAGGCTTTTGATTGGGCTTGGCTCACGTCCTCCTCGAGGTCGGTCAAGTGATCAACTGCCGCCATGATGTCTGATTCCTTCTTGGCTAGCTGGTGCGCTAGGTCTTTGATGCGCTCGTTCAACTTTCCGGCCGAGGTCTCTAGGAGTTTGACATCCCCCGACAACTTCTTCTCCTTGGCTTGAAGCTAGTCCCGCTCCTGAGTCATCCAGAGCAGGTTGTCCGTGAGGCCACTGCTCTCTCGGACATCAACCACTCTTAACAACCTTAATTAAATCTTAACAACCTTAATTAAATCTTAATTGTTTTAACTTTAATTAAATCATAATTATTTCAACCTTAATTAAATCTTAATTATTTCAATCTTAATTAAATCTTAATTATTTCAACCTTAATTAAATTTTAATTATTTTAACCTTAATTAAATTTTAATTATTTTAACCTTAATTTATTGTTAATTAATTCAATCCTAATTAAACCTTAATTATTTTAACTCAATTTAATCTTTAATTAATTTAATTCTAATTAAATCTTAATTATCTTAACTCAATCTAATCCTTAATTAATTTAATTCAAATTAATTCTTAATCATGTTAACTCAATTTAATTCTTAATTATTTTAACTCAATTTAATCCTTAGCAATTTAATTCTAATTAATCCTTAATTCAAATTAAATCTTAATAACTTAAATTCAAATTAAATTTTAACAACTTAAATTAATTATTAAACCTTAATTAATTCTTAAATAACCTTAACGTTTAATGATTTCAACTTTAATTAATTAATTCTTAATAATTACACCTAATTAATTCTACAAATTAAATCTTTACTCAATCCATAATCCACGAACTAAAATTCAGATTAATTTACCTTTAAGTATGAAACCAAATAAAATTCTACCCAATCAAAACCTCCAACTTAATAATATTAAATATGTCAAAGTGGGATAGTATATTCGCGGGTTCACACGACATATATGAAATCGGGAATTTGATACATTATTAGAAACTTAAGTAAAATATTTTAATTTGTTTGACTCATGTATAACTGCCATGTACATACATTTGCTTATTTTTTTAAAATGTATGACATGTCATTCATGTTTAATTTTTCGCATGATTTAGAATGGTTAGATAGGAAAAAGACTGACTGACACTTGCCTAACCTAGTACCAGGGTGGGGCGAGATGATAGTACGTTAGGGAAGCTTGGCTTAGCTAAGTGGAACTAGCCGAAGCTACCTCGTCACATCCTAGACTAGTTAGACCAGAGTTTTTCAAAGAGTAAAGTAAAGGTATTATTTCTTTAAAAGGCTTTGTCTAAGGAAAGGGTTGATGATCTAATAAGGCTACGGCCAAAGAAGGCCTCTGTACCTCGTCAAGACCTAGAAGTCGATTATCGAAATCTACTTTTAATTTACAAATTGATTAAACTTGAATCTAACTCAAGGTCAACCAGTCTATAAATAAATTGAGACAAATTATTCAAGCATCTCACAATACACCCATAACCATGCTTGCTTGTATTGAGACATTTAGAATGGGTGAGATGTTAAGGACTAATTAATTGACAGATTTTTTCAAAAATGTTTTCAAAATCCTTAGAATATTTTCCTAAAAATTTATTTTCAAAATAATGTTCCAACATAATAATATTTTTATGAATTTCATGCTTGTCTGATTGCTTATATAAATATTACATTTTCAAAAATTATATCTTTTTGAAAAATTGTTTGACCTACACTCTTAGACATAAACCTTTTTAGGTCAACACTAAAGTCCCTTAAGACACTTAGATAGAGTCAGACGGTGTCGAGTACAGGGAGAGTGTTTTTATTCTTTTAAAAGTTATTTTTTTTAAATTCAGATCTTTCAAAAAAAACCTTGTTATATCCTTTTTGAAAAATTATCATACTATCATTTCAAAATGTCGTTGAAAATTGTTTTAAATTACTCTTTTGATTTTAATAAACGCTAAAGACACAACGGAAGTCTTCTTCATGATCTACAAGTACTCCTAGGACGTGTCAAGTTTAGGGGGAGGTCAAATTAAAAGAAATATTAAAAGTTTCAAAAAAAAAAGTATTATGTTTTCATACACTGTATTTCCAATTTCATTTTGAAAACATAATATTATTTTTTACTCATCTTCAAAATTATACAATAGCTATTAAAAAAATTAAAGACTTTTGAAAATATTATACTTCAAAAAGCTTATTTTGAAAATCTTTTTTTGACCCTTGGAATCTTTTTGAAAATAATTGTATTGGAGAATTTCCAGGACATTTAGGGAAATATCCTTGTAGTTAACAAGGTTTCCTAGGATTGTGTTAGACTGGAAAAGAAAACAAGTCAAGTAAAATAGTATATTTTCAAAATAATATTAAAAGACTTTTTTCTTGCAAAAATTTTTTAAAGTGCAAAACGTTTTTCAATGTACTAATACTTTTTAAGTGCAAAATATTTTTCAAAGTACAAACTTTTTTAGTGCAAAATATTTTTCAAAGTGAAAATCTTTTCTAAAATGCACAATATTTCTCTAAGTGAAAATTTTTTTAAGTGTAAAATTTTTCTAAATAAACATCTTTTCTAAGTGCAAATTTCTTCTAAGTTCAAAAATTATATTTTTCCAAAATATTTTTTTCATGTGCAATTTAATTACTTGGTTTCTTTTATAATACTTTACAAACTAGTACTTAGTCTTTTTCAAACAAAAAGGGAAGAGTTTCAAAATGTTTTTCAAAAATAATATGCTTTTAAAGAATTATCCTAAGTACTTTCAAAAGGAGAAGAAAAATTTTCATTGTTGGCGCAAGATTTTTTTATCATTTTTTTGATGTATGAGAAAGGGTGGGGGGAGAGAGACTTAAGTTAGAAATATTTTTTTGTTTTCTCCCAAGGATCAAAACTTAGATCAAATTTTTTCCATTTTATCCCAAGGATCAAAACATGGATCAAATTTTTTCCATTTTATCCCAAGGATCAATACTTAACCCTTAAATCCAATCTAACTTAAGATATTGTCAAACATCAAAAAGGAGAAGATTGTTGGTGCAAGATGCATCAGTAATGTCCTCCTCTAGTGTTTCAATGTTTAATAATATGCTTAAGTTAGTGATACACTAGACAAAGGAAGGGTTAGTCAAGAAATCCGGTTTAAGGTAAAACAAAGTCCTAGTTAACCTGGGCACTAAGTCCTGATCATGGATTGGGCACTAAGTCCTGGCCGCGGGCTGGGCACCTAAGACCTAACCGAGGGTTGGTCATGAAGTCCTGATTCAAGGAATTGGGCAATAAGTCCTGGCCGAGGGCTGGGCACCTAAGTCCTGACATAGGGTTGGGTAATAAGTCTTGGTCGCAGACTGGGCACGAAGTCCTGATTCGAGGAAATGGGCAATAAGTCCTGGTCGAGGGCTGGACACTATGTCCTGATGAGTGAAGCTGGGCAAAAGTCTAATCGGAGGAGTCGGTTGGAAAACTTCTCCTGATAGGAGTAAGTGAAAGGCGCGTTCCCCGGGAAGGGAACATAGGAGTCGGTTCGATCTAGGGTTTCGCGGGAAATCCGAAGTCAGAACCAATTCATTAAGGCTAAGAATATATGTACTTGTCTTATGTTTGTGTATCTTGCAGGTGCCTAGAATTGAAGGCAAAGCAGGCGAACAAACACACAAAATGGCCTGGAAAGCTGCTCCTGGGCGCCTGAATGGATACAGGCGCCCCCAAGCATTCAGGCGCCCTGGAAGCCAGGTGCCTGAATGAATCAGGCACCTAATAAGCTCCTAGGCGCCCAAGACTGGGTTCTTAGCAGCTTCACGAAGTTTGCGATTTGGATGGAATTTTGACCGCTACTAAGGTGCCCCATAGCAACATAGGCGCCCAAGAAGAAGCTATATAAAGGGGTTCGACCCCTCAACTCAGAATATCAACGAAAACATCATTCTAAGCATTCCAAGTGATGACAAAACACTAGAGACGAAGCTCTGCTACCAAGGAGGCTCCAGAAGGAAGTGTGCGGCACTTCGGAGTTCCAGATCGGCCTGGTGTTCGACTTTTTGTTTGGTTTGCGTTTACTTTATGCATTTAAGTTTCTCTATCTTTTGATTGTAAAACGTGCACTGTAAGACGGGTTTCTCTACCTCCGAAAAGTCTGGAAAGGAGACTATTAGTGGACGGGCGCTTCCCGTGCTTAGGCCTTGGACGTACTGACCCTAGGGGGCTAGGAACCAAGTAAAACCTGCGTGCACTCTGAGTTGTTTGTTTTTTAATATTCTTTCTGTTTTTCCGCTGCTACTAACTCTCTATCTAGAACGAACAAACGAACCTCGACGTTTACGATAAGTTCCCGACAAAATTTTAACATGTCGATATTCACCCCCCTCTATCGACGGCACCGGTCCCCACAGTTCCTATTCGTTCGTATACTTCTCTTGAATTTATTAGAGCTCTTAAATATTAATTTGACCTAATATATTGAATCCAGTGATTTTTTTACCTTGAATTTGATTTTTTAGATAGTTTCATGTTAAAAAAAAATCATAATTATAAATATATTTGGTCTCAATAATGTTTGAGAAATTTTTATAATTAGTAGAACTAGACAAATACATAGGAATTAATTTTGTGTCATTTCGTGCTCAATAACATTAATTTGTAACACTAACATATATATATATATATATATTAAACTAAATTAAATTTATAATTAAAACTTTTACGTGCTTAACATAATTATATTCATATTCATCGAATTAATTAGCTATGAAAACAAAAAATATTGGATCAAAATATGATGTATGTGGATATTTTTTTTATCAGGAGAAGTGGATGAACACATACAAAATCAATTTCGTATAATTCCAATATCTCTACGTAGACTTTCGACCTTATTTAATTATTTTTAATTACTGAACATTCTGGGATAAATCTCAAATTCATCCCAGAATAAAAATTAATTAAAAATAATTAAATGAGGTCGAAATCCTACATAGAGATATCAGAATTACATGAAATGAATTTCTATGTGTTCGTCTACTTCTCTTGAATTTGATTTTAAAAATAGTTTCATGTTAAAAAAAATCAATGTCATAAATATATTTGGGCTAAATAATTTTTGAGGGTATTTATAAAATTAAGAGAACTATTAATTCGATTATCGATATATTTTTTATTTAAGTTTTTAAAAAATAAGGATTTATCCTAGATTCAAGGATGAATCTCAAGGTTCGTCCCAGATTCAGAGATGAATCCAAGATTTGTCCCTAATTCATAAAAATTAATTATAATAATTATTATGAATTTAGGAAATTCTATGATGAATTTTTAATTTGTCTTAAATTTTGCAACGAAAAATAAATTTGAAGCAAATTCTATTACAAATAATAAATTTGTCAAAGATGTTGCAACAATTATTTAAATTCGTCGCTAAACTGCAACAATTTTTTAGATGAAAAATAATATGTTGCTAAATTGCGACAAAAGTTTTTCGTTGCTAAATTCATTGTTAATTATCGACAAATTTTATTTTTTTCGCAAAACATGTTGCAATTCTAGGATGAAAAGTTTTTTCTTCTAAATTTTTTTTTAATATACGATCCCACCAAGTTAGGATAGTCTAACTAATCCTAAATCTAATAATGAATACTAAAGGTAGGATAGTTCTAAAAAGGTATTCCTCGTGCCGCCTGTAGATGTCCTGTTAGATATCGGATTTTTAAAGGATTGAAAAGGTTTTTTTTAAAAATTAGGAGCCTAGTTGAAATATTTCAAACGTGTAGGGTTTATTTGCAAATATGCCAAAACAAATATAAAAGCCCTAAAGCCCTCTCCCCTTTCAGTTTTCCCTACAGATTCCTTTCTCTGCGTCGTTCCCTTCAGTTTCGCCCGACGCCGTGAGCCCAAGCCGACGCCCGACGCCGCAGCGAGGGACGCCGCCGCCGTGCCCTCTGTTCTCCTTCGTCTTCTCCGGCGCACACGCAAGAAACACTGAGCGCCGTCTTCCTGTTCGTGTCCGTTGACCTCGCGCAGTTTTCTTCTCCCTCGCAAACCCACTGCTGCCGCAAGCCCTAAAATGCCAAAGTTACCTCCTCCCTGTTGCGTGCATCGGCCACCAAGCAAGTAAGGAGACGTTCGTTTTGATAGTGATGAATTTTTGAATTTGTTCTATGTTGTGATTTTGGGTGACTTGCCGTGAGTTATTGGGTTAGTGATGGTGTCATGCTGGAAGAAACAAATACGACAACACAGTAACATTTAGGATTGGAGAAAAGTTGGAATTTTGTGAATGTTCAAGGAATTTACAAGACTTAAGAAATTTGTTTATAGATTATTTGCTTTCCGCATGCTTATATACAGTAAACGATGAATCTAGATCTTGAGGCAGAAAAGAACAAAGGAAATTTGTGAATGTCACAGCAAGAATTCGGGGCATTTTTTTTCATGAATAAGGAGTGAATAGGTTAGGATTATTTCTTTAAAAGAAAATTATTCAAAAACACTATTAGAATTGGAAATGTGTACTTGTGGACCTAGCTGTGGTTAGTTAAGGTTGACTTCGTTGTTATGACATTATTTTGCCAAAAGGTTTTCGTTGGGTGTTGAAGTTTTAGTTATGACCTGGGATTAAATTGTGGAACATTTAACCTTATAATCAAATTTCGATAAATTTGATTTAGAGGGAATTCATAGTTATTTTGGATTTATTTAAATAGTTGTTATAATTAAAAAAAATTGACTTAATTATGTTAGTATTTTAATTTGGCTAATTTGTTCATTTTATAAATAGCTAAATATAGTCTTGACACATGACCTTGAGTCGGACTTGTTCAGTTGATCGTGGAAGGTTCTCGTTTACGGACTTCTACAATTATAAGGCGGGTACTTCTCCTTTGTACTCGAGTAGTTTCTTTTACCTTAAAGCATGACTAGTTTATGCCTAGTAGGTTGCTTGACCTTATTCCCTGTTGTTTGTTATTTTAACATCGCGTTGATACTTATTCCTCGTTGATCTTTGAGTATTCCAAATTCGTATCCGTACAGTCCCTGTTGGTTTTCTGTTCTGTAAAGTGTCGCTTGTACGTGAGTACTTAGAAGTCCATTGAACACAATTAGGTTTATTTGATATTAGAAATATCCTACCTAGTAGAGTAGGTACATAATCGTTGGTTTTCGATTTCTGATTGGTTGTATCGATGCATGTTTTACTTGTTGGATTTTGTTGCATCGTTGTTTCTCCAGTTGTTCGTGCATCTCGTAGCATGCACCATATCTGCACGTTGCATACTAACGACTGTTGGACTTCCATATGGTTAAACCGTGGTTAGTCATTTAGTTGCTCGATTCACTCAACCACTTGTTGACGTGGTAGTTGTTAGAGTGCGAGCAACAGTCCTGTTATGCCACACATGTTGTAGCTGTAGGCAAACAGTGACACCCTCACCGTTGTTTTCGAGGGATATTAGAGCTGTTGGTGGCTCCCTCTATGTATCGGGGTTTTTGGAGTAGTTGGCTCCCCAGCATCCTATCCACTCAACCACACCTTTGTGGTATTCGTTGGAGTGCGTACAGTTGTCACAGCCCTACCCACTCGGTCACTCAGATGAGATGTGTTGGCGGCTTGACTGGCGTCAGGGGTGACACATGTCATTGCATCATATGCATACGTATTTCGTTTATGCATTTTCTTGTGATTGTTGCATTTATATGAGTTATGGTTGTTGCACTTGATTGACATGCATCTATATCTTGGTTTTATTGTTGTTGTGTTATTTTACGCCTGTTTAGTTGTTATTCGGTTTTTATAACATGCTGTTCTATATATGTTATGCATGTTTAGGTGATTCTATATTTCTTATGGACTGTACTATATTGATTCTCTACTTAGATATCCTTTATTATGTCATGCTTATTGTCTACTCATATACTCGCAGAGTCCGCCCGGACTCACCACCGCTACCTCCCATTTTTGTTTCAGGTAGCAGGTAGATATTTTGCTTAGAGCCAGGAGATGATCCAGTTGCCAGCCTCTCAGTCCCTCAGTTCCACCGGGTTATTTTATTTGGAGTTGTTTCAGAGTTGGTTCTACATAGTTTCTTTGTTTCCGCATTTTATTTTACTTTCTAGTATGGTCTTGACAAATTTGTAGTCTTGTCTTATTGGTCGGGTTTATTCGTTGTGCAGTTTCTTTTTAAGTTGTGGTTTCTTTTATGCCTAAGGTCACTGATCCACCCATTATTTCTTTTGTTGATATAAGAACTGTGTGGTTGTGTTTACTTCTATTTATTGTGATGCTAGCCGCATGTGGCTAAGCTATATGGGTGAGAGTGTATGTATATTTGCCCCATATTGTCTGTCGTACAAGGGAGATGCTGCCCGATTTTCGAGGAAGCATGTGCCTCTGGGGTCGTGACATGTCTCGTTGCCGCCAAGTCCCAGAGTACAAATCATGTTGCGAAAACGACTCCGAAAATCCTAAATGTACTCGGGTAGATCACATCTATCCCGAGCTCCGACACCTAATCAGTAGGTATCAGATTTAACTCCGACAAATCCGAAAAACATGAATAGGCATATGAAACCTGCTCTGATACTAAAATAATTTGTCACACCCCGAGACCAATGGAGCCACTGATCCAATATAAAATCGGATAGCATCTCCCCTTTCCGACGGATAATTTATACATACATACAATACACGCAGTTTATAATTTAGCCTTAGGCCTCAAAACGGATATATAATATATGGAAATGGAAAAATCGTAATACTAAAATCCTTAATACTCACCTGAGCTGCCCCCAGGGCAGGTGCACAGCAAAACCGCATCACAAAAGTCCAACAAAGGACTCAAAATACAATACCGCACGAATAAATCAAATACAAGTCCACGGTATCGTAATGAATACAACATATAGACTAAACTGTTGGATCGAGAAACACGATAGAAGGGGGGGTGAATATCGTGAAAATCTTTTCGGATAAGAATAAGAGAAAATACGCAGCGGAAATAAAACAAACACACAAAGAACACAAGTGTTTTTACTTGGTTCGGAGTTGCGGTCGGCTCCTACTCCAAGACCCACGGTCCTTGACCGTTTACTGCAGGCAATTCTATAATCATGCAAAGGTTTACAGATTTTGATACAAGAATATTGCAGTAAAAAAAAGAATACACTTTTCGTTACCGACGCCCGGTGTGGATCGGACTTCGGAGCAGAGGGTCGTCGTCGGCGCTAGAGTCTCGAGATCGGAGTTTTCCGGAGCAGAGCGCTTGAACGAAAAGCTTAGAGGCGTTGGAAAGTTGTGTTCTTGAAGCCTTGTGGTCGAGCCCCTTTTATAGTGCCCCTGGGGGCGCCTGAGACATCGAGGGCGCCTGACACGTGCCTTCAGATCGGAGAAACTTGATCCGCAGCTCGGTCAACTCTTATCCCCTTCGAATCGGCCTCTGGAGCTGACTGGGGCGCCCGGGACCTCCTGGGCGCCTAGCTTGACTTGGTCCGCTGGCTTCGTGGCTGATTTTGCTTCGACTCCTCTTTGGCTTTGACCTTGGGCGCCCGGGACCTCCCGGGCGCCTAGCCCAGTGTTGTTTCGAAGCGATTCTTGCTTTCTGCTTGTTTGGCTTTGACCTTGGGCGCCCGGGACCTCCCGGGCGCCTAGCCCAGCTGCCTGCCCCTCTCCTTTGGGGTGTTCTGAGCTGCAGAAACACATTCCTTCGGTCCCTACATCCAAGGTTAGTTCCAAAACAAACAAGGCAAGAATATTAGTCCATCTTTACAGCCGTAGCTGTCTTGGTTCTGACTTCGGGTCTTCCAAATAGAACCCTAGGTCGAATCGACCCCTAATGTTTCCTCGACGGGGAACACGTCCTCACCTACTCCTCTCAAGAGAATTTACCTTTTTGCCAACCGGCTCCTCCGATTGGACTTTTGCCCAGCTTTACTCACCAGGTCTTCGTGCCCACTCCGTGACCAGGACTTAGTGCCCACCTTCCGAGCAGGTCTTCGGTGCCCAGCCCCTTGCCAGGACTTCATGCTCAATTCCTCGAACCAGGTCTTCGTGCCCACCTTCCGAGCAGGTCTTTGGTGCCCAGCCCTCGGCCAGGTCTTAGTGCCCAATTCCTTGAACCAGGTCTTCGGTGCCCAGCCCTCGGCCAGGTCTTAGTGCCCAATTCCTCGAACTAGGTCTTTGGTGCCCAGCACTCGGCCAAGTCTTAGTGCCCAGTCCACGATCAGGACTTATTGCCCAACCTTATGTCAGGACATAGTTGCCCAGCCCGCGGCTAGGACTTATTGCCTAGTGTTCCTAGGACTTTTCCTGCACACTTGAGTAACATCGTTAAAGCACAAATAATACTTAACTTTGAATCTTTTGCCAATATCAAAACAAGGTTCATTATGGTGCTTCCTGCACCAACATAAACTATAAAAACAAAACAAAACATAGCGGAAGCACCCATCCAAAAAGAGTCGTGGCGACCCGGGACCGGCAACTAGGCTACTCCGACGAGCTATCAACCTGAAAACAAAAACATTGTGACGGGTGGTGAGTCCAAGTGGACTCCACGGGTATATAGAAAGATATGCATGACTCAACAGAAATACCTGAAATAGCTATACAGAAACAACAGGATACAGTCTTAACAGGAATATCAGAATATGCATAATCGAAAGTAACAACTGACTGTACATACCAGAAATCAGTCTATCCTGACCATAAAAGACTCGTACCACACGAGCAAGTGTAGGGTTATCAAACCACACATAAGTATGCCCTGTACGTGCATGTCAAACAAGTAAAGCAAAGAAATGCAGCAATCGCAATCAAAATGCACAAGGCATCATATGCACATGATGCAATGACATGGTCACCCCTGCCACCAGTCAAGCCACCGAGACATACGATAATGTGTCGGACGAATGGGTAGGTTTGTGACACTGTATGCACTCTGCCATCACTGCTCCTGAGTGACCGAGTGGACATGATGTTGGCAGGGGACCCCCCCCCCCCCATGTTTATATGAGGGAGCGTGGCTCTCATCTCCTCTGGTCTATGAAAAGAGGAGGGATCCCTGCCTGCTACCATGCTCCGAAACCACTACCCATGAGCGGCCGAGCGGAGCAGTACAGAGCTAATGCACACACCCAACAGTATCCACTTACCCATCAGTGGTCGTATGTGCATATCATGTACCGGAAGACAATAGGCTCAACCACAAGGGAGTCGCTGATCGCCGGCATGCAACAGTGTAGGGATGGTGTGCATGACTCTAAACACATGCAACTCCTCCCGATTATCATACATAACACAACCTATCATACACAGGTCGATCACAAGTATAATAACCTAACCATCATGCATCTAGATGCACATGCAAGTAATAACAGAAATCAAATCCAATCACTCTATATCTAGACACACGTGCAAGTATGACTAGACACAATCAATGCAACCATACAGTGGTCTGCTATTCTATATCTACATACTCATGTCATACCAATGCTATACTGAATCTGATAACAAATAAACGAGACTATATAGAAGGAAAATTTAGATCATATCCAAGGTCAAACATAATTATCAAACAGGATAACAAAACGGTAGCAGATAAAGGTAAATATCAGCCTACTACATAAACAACAAATAGCTATGCATATAAGATAAAGTGGAACTACAGAATACAAGCAAAAAGTACCCGCCTCAGAGTAGAAGGTCGTATCAACAGAGAACCTCCTATCCAAGAAGTCCAACGCAAATCGATCAGTGTCCTGTATCAAGGACATATTAGATAGCTATATACGTAGAAACAACCACTAATCAGCTGTTAATCTATTCGGTAGCTATCCTAATCATCTTAATCATTTAACTAAACTTAATTAAATGACTAACTCTTAGTTACCCAATCGTATCAAGTTCAACCTAATTACTGAAATTAAGTTTTAATCCTAACTCAATCCTATTACAAGAGGTCAACCTAATCCTCACAACATAGGAAGGAAGCTCCATAGAAACAATCTCAACATAATCAACTCCAAACTCGATCTAAACCTATTCCATAAATCATTTAGCTCTAAGACACCAAGCATACCTGACAACCATCCATGATCAACTACAAACACACCATTTTCCTCATACCAAGCAAATACAAGAACACTCAACTTCATGATCATATTAACTCATGCAAGTATCCCAAACAATAGACAATCCATATTTACAACTCCAACCATGCATCACATGGCCCCAAGACTCAAGCTCAACTAAAGAAAATGAGAAACCCAATCAGCAACTATTTCCAAACATAAGGACTGCTCAACCCCTAGCTCACGGTAGAGCCTCAAAAGATCGAAACACAAAGCCAAAGCTCATCCAAATAGAGTTGCTCACTAACCCCATGACTAGATGCTCAACAAAACCATCACAAGATCAAAAACCCATCCAAATCGATCCAAGTCCATCCAACACCAAAATTCAAAACAGAACTCAATTAAAACCTACTCTCAAACAGAATTAGCCCAAGGTTCTCAATTCAAACAGAACATATCTCATACACATTCCGATCAAAACCAAAACAACAGTGAAACCCACAGCAAAGTATCACAGGGTCAAAACTCCAACCTACGGCTAAAAATCCCAATAGAATTCCTACCAATGGCTACAAATTCATCCATGCGATGTAAACCAATCCAATCCAGGCTTAATCTATACACAAGTACCAATTCATTCCATACTAAACATGCCCTAACAGATCATCATCCATCAAAAGGAGAGATACCTAAACTATGATTGTTTGCTAGAACAGAACACGCCTAAACCAAGTTCCAATAAAAACTACGCTCACAATAAGATCAAAATTTTATCAAAAACCTAGTTCTAATACAGAAACATCACTATTCCGAATCCATGAATCAAACAAGAAGCACTCTATAGAATCTGAATTCAAAAACTTGATCACAAATATTGAAATCATGGCAACAAATCAACACCTATTGATCATTCTAAGTCACTAGGGAAAACACTAAAGTTTACCTCAAATGATCACCTACAAGGAGATCTCTCGCAGCAACAGAGCAAAGAAGTTAGGGAAAAGAGCCACGTCAACGCTCGGCACACGACAACTGCTTTGGCAAGGCAGCGATCGTCGAGAGTGCACTCCCCTACAACCAACGACATTCAATCCTCATCAACCGACGACGATGGCTAGTACTCACGACGGGGTGACGCAATGAACCGTGTGGCAGTCAGATCTAGGGAGAAAAAGTGGTGGCTTATCATGGTTGTGAGAGAGGGTGAGGTCGGGAGATGGCAGAGTTTGGCGGCGGCTAGGTCTCACAACACTAAGAAGAAGGAAGGGAGAGGAAGGGATCGGCGTTTGGCTCGATCGCAAGGAGGAGGAAGGAATGGGGCGTCGGGCGGAGGCTGCGTGCGAATGAAGAGGAGAGGAAATAGGGTTTATAAGTGGCATTTTTGCATTTAACCCCTGACCTTTAAGTTACCAAAACTTCACCTCTAGTTTTGAGTTTTATCAATAAAACCCCTTCAACTTAGGGTTTCCTAACCACTTTAAAGCCTTGTATGTTCTCCCGACTGTCCGGAATCTCCAAAACCTTCAAAAAATTTCTTGAAAAATTTTCTGGACCGAGTTCCAATTTGCCGTATTTAACAAACTATAATTAACAATTATGTTCCACTTGATCAAAATCATCGAGATTGGGTTTATTCCCCCTTAATTACCTCATTCCAACAATGAAGAATCCTGAAACATAGATCTTGATAAGAGCATTACAAACTAAGGGAATCAATCTAAAATGAGGTCGTCTAAGCTCACCGAGTTGCTACCAAATCTGTAAACTGGCCCGACTATCAACCTAACCCTTAATCCATATATGATCTCATTAACCTAACCAACCAATTCCCTTAACCGAAACTTCAAACTTCCAATCAACATCAAATACACAAATTCTATCATATTAAGCTAACACAAGATCATTCTACTACTGATCTAAATCTACCTAACATCAACATGTCCAAGATCAACATCAATTACCCAAAACCTAATCCAAACACAATCATTACTAATCCCTAACCATGTATCCCATGGCAACTACTCATAAGGTCAAACGAACAAAGCTAACATAAAACCATTCCATAGCAAATACCTCTAAGAACTCACGGCAGTGCTATTACTCTAACAACAAAATTAAAACAACAAAGCCAAATCTAAATAGTGTAAACTCCCTGATCTCTGATTAAATCATCCATACAAATACATCCTTATTGATCCAATTCAAGGTACCATCAAGAATACAAAACTAATGTAATCTTACTTAGGTTTGGTGTCGGTAGAACTCTACTGTGGTGGGTGCTTCTAGTGGTCCAACAGCCTGATCAAATTCCCCTACATTCTGAATCGAGCAATCAGTGCCTACACCCAATCACTCGATTCACAACAAACCAATTTAATCCATCCAACAACGAAATTGATTACAACTTGGTAACTTGCAATCAATCTCATACCTTGACTAGTCTCGCCTTCCTCTTCTTCTTTCATCCAGTAGCTCCATGGCACAAGGCAAGCAATGGATGCTCAGCGACGGCTTATCAGTAGGTGCCACCACCATCAAAGCACAAACAACAACGATGGAGGGCTAGGTGGAGCATCGCTCAGAGTCTCTACATCTAAACCGCATTGCGCGCAAGGACAACCCAACAGTTGCCATGCGTAGTGTAACGCCCCAAAATTTTCATTTTTAGTTCATAAAGTCCTTGAAAGTAGTTAGAAATGGTTTAGAAATATTCTAGATATTTTTAGGGATTTTTAGAATATTTTTATGGAATTTTCCGAGTCCGTTTAGTATTTTTGGAAAAAGAAAAAGAAAAAGAAAAAAAAGAAAAAAAGGAAAAACCGATTAAGTGCAGCAGGTGGATCGAACCCGCGACCACCACGAGACCAAGAGCGCACGCAACCAGCCGGGCTAGGGGTATCAAGCACAACAAGGGACGGAGAGAAGGGTATTTACGGTATAGTTAGGTTGATCCGACCCTTAAGTATAAATAGCTAATTAAAGAGAGAAGTTTTATTTCTCTCCTCTCCAAACCCTCACGCCGACCTCCTCTCCTCTCTTGGGGCGACGCCGACCAACACCAAGCTCTAGAGGGCTGGCCAAGACTCTTCTCCAAGAGATAATCCTATATTCGGGATCCCCGCGACGAGAGGAACGCGTAGGCGTGAAGAATTCTCCGAGATCTCAAGTTTCTCCCGAGCTCTAGACGTTAATCTTGGTTGTAAGTCCAAGATATCAATGTAAGTACTGCTCACCTGCAGTAAGAGGCGGTTTTTCCGCGAGAATTTCCTTTAAAAGTTTTTAAAAGTGATATTTACTTCTTGTTAAGATTTTTGCATGTGATCTTAGTTCATTATATGCTTATATATTTTATTGAGTGCCCTATATGAGATTAGGGACCAAGAAAAGCTATGAGAAAAGAAAAGAGAAGATAAAGATAAGAAAAGAAAAGGCCAAGGCCTTAAGAAATCCCGAAAAGTCAAGACTTAGGGATTTTAGCACGCAAGGTGCTCCAGAAAATGCCAAGGCATTTACAGATAAGAAAAAAAAGAAAGAAAAGCTATTTTATTTTCTAAGACCAGTACCCGGCGTCCAAGGGCGTCGTTAAAGAAATCCAGGTGTCCAATTCCAAGGTCTTGGCCCTGGTAGACCAAGGTCTGCTCTATTAGGATTGGTGGCTCGCTACCCCAACCTTTTAGGGAACGCGCATGAGATGGTACTTACGTCTTCAGTGGATCCAAGTGATTATTATTTTTAAGTATATGCTTTAGCAAAGTTTCCTAAAGTTTCAGAAAGTTTTCAAAAGTTAAAGAATAGTTAAAGTTTCAAGTTGAGCCAAGAAAAGTAAATTGAGATTTATTATTGCTTGAGTATGCATGTTTTGAGCTATACATGTTCTTAGTTTTCTTTCAAGCATATTAGTATCTCATATGATGTTCAGTTTGATCTAGAAGCATGCTTGCATATTTCGAGTTTATTGTGAGCTAGATAGTACTTACTAAGCTTTATGCTTATAGATGCATTTCCTCTTATTGCAGATAAAGGTAAAGGCAAGCAATTCTGAAGGAAGACGACGAGGCGGTGCTGAGTAGAGTGTGTGTGGTGGCTGATTATGGAGAGATCTTTGAGACGAGACAATTTAGTTATTTGAATTACAATGTTTAAGTTTATTCAAATTTCAAGTTCTTGCTTATGGAGATTATAGAGTATTTGAGTTTTGGATAGTTTTACATGCTCAATTTCTTAGAGTAAAGATTCCATGTCATTTCATTTAGCATACATATCCTTATGATTGCATTGGATGAGTAGAAGTGTAAGTAGTTAGAGATATTGATACTTTGTTAGAGAAAAAGGTGTTTGTGCCAAGATAGTATCAATTTCCCTTTGAATCAAGTTTTTATTGCTTAAAAATGTTTAGAAAAGTTGCAATCACATTTCATAATGCATTAGCAAGGTTGTAGAACATGTATTTGGCGTTATGAATGCATAGGAGTCAAGATTGGTACAAACTCTATTGTTAAAGTTTATATAAACTGTTTAGTTTATTTTCTTCCATAAAAGTCCTAAATTCAAGTTTATGGATTCGTTTGATTGGCAAATTGTTTAGGAAACTGACATAGAGTATAGAAATGGTGTCGTAGTTTGATATGGCTCGAAACTGAATGAATGGTGGACTTAAGAAGCAAGAGCCGAAAACCTGTAAAACTGATTACAGGCGTACCAGTCGACTGCTACGTCACCAGTCGACTGGTACGGGCAGTTTGAGTTGGGTGAGGCTTGTTTCAATAAGTATCAACTACGAGTTTTAAGAAGGAAAGTGTGATATGGTATCATGCATGACTACTTAAGTTAGAATATAATTGCTAGAAGAATTTAAAAGAAAAAAAAAGATTTCCGCATTTTACTTTTAGTCATGTATAAAAGTTGAGAAGTAGAGAAAAGTAACGATCCGTCTAAGGTAGGAGAAGGCGGGTCGCTACAGTTGATACCACCTGTAGCGACCCGCCTTCTTACTGCCTTAGACGGATCGTTACTTTCCTCTACTTCTCAACTCTTATATATGACTAAAAGTAAAATGCGGAAATCTTTTTTTTTCTAAAACTTTTAAATTCTTCTAACAATTATATTCTAACTTAAGTAGTCATGCATGCTACCATATCACACTTTCCTTCTCAAAACTCGTAGATGATACTTATTGAAACAAGTCTCACCCAACTCAAACTGCCCGTACCAGTCGACTGGTGACGTAGCAGTCGACTGGTACGCCTGTAATCAGAATTACAGGTTTTCGGTTCTTGCTTCTTAAGTCCACCATTCATTCAGTTTCGAGCCATATCAAACTACGACACCATTTCTATACTCTATGTCAGTTTTCTAAACAATTTAGCCAATCAAACGAATCCATAAACTTGAATTTAGGACTTTTATGGAAGAAAATAAACTAAACAAGTTTATATAAACTTTAACAATAGAGTTTGTACCAATCTTGACTCCTATGCATTCATAACGCCAAATACATGTTCTACAACCTTGCTAATGCATTATGAAATGTGATTGCAACTTTTCTAAACATTTTTAAGCAATAAAAACTTGATTCAAAGGGAAATTGATACTATCTTGGCACAAACACCTTTTTCTCTAACAAAGTATCAATATCTCTAACTACTTACACTTCTACTCATCCAATGCAATCATAAGGATATGTATGCTAAATGAAATGACATGGAATCTTTACTCTAAGAAATTGAGAAAACTATCCAAAACTCAAATACTCTATAATCTCCATAAGCAAGAACTTGAAATTTGAATAAACTTAAACATTGCAATTCAAATAACTAAATTGTCTCGTCTCAAAGATCTCTCCATAATCAACCACCACACACACTCTACTCAGCACCGCCTCGTCGTCTTCCTTCAGAATTGCTTGCCTTTACCTTTATCTGCAATAAGAGGAAATGCATCTATAAGCATAAAGCTTAGTAAGTACTATCTAGCTCACAAAAAACTCGAAATATGCAAGCATGCTTCTAGATCAAACTGAACATCATATGAGATACTAATATGCTTGAAAGAAAACTAAGAACATGTATAGCTCAAAACATGCATACTCAAGCAATAATAAATCTCAATTTACTTTTCTTGGCTCAACTTGAAACTTTAGCTATTCTTTAACTTTTGAAAACTTTCTGAAACTTTAGAAACTTTGCTAAAGCATATACTTAAAATAATAATCACTTGGATCCACTGAAGACGTAAGTACCATCTCATGCGCGTTCCCTAAAAGGTTGGGGTAGCGAGCCACCAATCCTAATAGAGCAGACCTTGGTCTACCAGGGCCAAGACCTTGGAATTGGACACCTGGATTTCTTTAACGACGCCCTTGGACGCCGGGTACTGGTCTTAGAAAAATAAAATAGCTTTTCTTTCTTTTCTTTCTTATCTGTAAATGCCTTGGCATTTTCTGGAGCACCTTGCGTGCTAAAATCCCTAAGTCTTGACTTTTCGGGATTTCTTAAGGCCTTGGCCTTTTCTTTTCTTATCTTTATCTTCTCTTTTCTTTTCTCATAGCTTTTCTTGGTCCCTAATCTCATATAGGGCACTCAATAAAATATATAAGCATATAATGAACTAAGATCACATGCAAAAATCTTAACAAGAAGAAATATCACTTTTAAAAACTTTTAAAGGAAATTCTCGCGGAAAAACCGCCTCTTACTGCAGGTGAGCAGTACTTACATTGATATCTTGGACTTACAACCAAGATTACGTCTAGAGCTCGGGAGAAACTTGAGATCTCGGAGAATTCTTCACGCCTACGCGTTCCTCTCGTCGCGGGGATCCCGAATATAGGATTATCTCTTGGAGAAGAGTCTTGGCCGGCCCTCTAGAGCTTGGTGTTGGTCGGCGTCGCCCAAGAGAGGAGAGGAGGTCGGCGTGAGGGTTTGGAGAGGAGAGAAATAAAACTTCTCTCTTTAATTAGCTATTTATACTTAAGGGTCGGATCAACCTAACTATACCTAAATACCTTCTCTCCGTCCCTTGTTGTGCTTGATACCCCTAGCCCGGCTGGTTGCGTGCGCTCTTGGTCTCGTGGTGGTCGCGGGTTCGATCCACCTGCTGCCTTAATCGTTTTTCCTTTTTTTCTTTTTTTTTATTTTTCTTTTTCTTTTTCCAAAAATACTAAACGGACTCGGAAAATTCCATAAAAATATTCTAAAAATCCCTAAAAATATCTAGAATATTTCTAAACCATTTCTAACTACTTTCAAGGACTTTATGAACTAAAAATGGAAATTTTGGGGCGTTACAATCCCCCATACCTTATGAAAAGTTCGTCCTCGAACTTAGAATAATTCGGGATATCTCTCTCTCATGCTGTCCTCACGTTCCCAAGTAGCCTCTTCATGCTTTTGATTCTGCCAGATGACCTTCACTAGTGGCACTTCTTTGTTTCTTAATCTCTTAACTGCTTTGTCCACTATCTGTGTCGGTCTGCTCTCATAACTAAGATCTTCTTGGATCTGTACTGACTGAGGCTGAATCACTTGGCTAGGGTCGTGAATACACTTCTTTAGCATAGAGACATGAAAGGTACTGTGGATAGCTGACATATCCTCTGGTAGGTCCAGCTCATATGCTACCTTACCAACCCTCTTTATGATCTTGTAGGGTCCTATGTAGCGAGGACTTAGCTTGCCCTTCTTGCCAAATCTCACCACTCCCTTCATGGGAGCGACCTTGAGAAATACTGAATCTCCAACTTGGAATTCAAGTGGCCTACGGCGTGTGTCAGCATAACTTTTCTGTCTACTCTGGGCAGTCTCAATCCTCTGGCGGATCGTCTGGATAGCCTGAGCGGTCTCATCTATAAGCTCAGTCTGGCTGCCTAGTCCTGACTCCATCTCTTTCTTCTCACCAGCTTCTTGCCAACATATGGGTGATCTACATTTCCTGCCATATAATGCCTCATAAGGTGCCATCCTGATGGTGGCCTGATAGCTATTGTTGTAGGCAAACTCAGCTAAGCACAGAAATTTGCACCAACTACCTTTAAAGTCCAATGCACAAGCCCTGAGCATGTCTTCTAAAATCTGATTTACTCTCTCTGTTTGTCCATCTGTCTGGGGATGGAAAGCTGTGCTGAACTGAAGTCTGGTGCCTAGGGCGTCCTGAACACACTTCCAAAAATGGGAGGTGAATCGCCCATCTCTGTCAGACACGATCGACTTCGGAACTCCGTGAAGCCTGATTACTTCTTTCACGTACAGCTGTGCTAACTGCTCTACCGAATGCGATAACTTGATGGCTAGGAAGTGGGCAGACTTGGTCAATCTATCCACTATCACCCAAATTGCATCGTGTCCATGGGTGGTTCTTGGAAGACCTGTGATAAAGTCCATGGATATTTCTTCCCACTTCCACTCTGGAATGGGAAGAGGCTGCAGAACTCCTCCTGGCTCTGGTGCTCGCTTTGACCCTCTGGCAGGTCAAGCAGGTACTGATATATCTGGCCACGTCTCGCTTGAGTCCAGACCACCAGAACCTTTGCTTTAAATCTTGGTACATCTTGGTAGAACCAGGATGCATAGAGTACGGGGTACTGTGGGCTTCTTCTAAAATATTCCTTCTTAGTTCCTCATCATTGGGGACGCAAAGGCGGTCTCCAAATAGAGGATGCCACTATCTGATACTCGAAACTCTGAATTTTCTGCCTCTTGGATCCCCTGCTTGATCTTCTGGATCTCTGGGTCTTGACTTGCTTTTCTTGTATATCTTAAGCAGGGTTGACTCTAGGGTCAATGCAGAAAATTGCCCAACTATTACTCGACTCCAAAATCTTTATTTCTTTCTGAAGTGGTAGAGACAGTGATGAAAGGGACATCAGTGCTGCACAGGATTTCCTGCTCAGTGCATCTGCCACTTTATTAGCTTTACCTGGGTGGTAGAGGATTTCACAGTCATAATCTTTGACCAACTCTAGCCACCTGCGCTGCCTCATATTCAGGTCCTTCTGAGTGAAGAAGTACTTCAAACTCTGATGGTCTGTGAAGATCCTGCACTGCACTCCATACAGGTAGTGTCTCCAAAGCTTCAGTGCAAAAACCACAGCTGCTAGCTCAAGGTCTTGGGTAGGGTAATTCTTCTCATAGTCCTTGAGCTGTCTGGAGGCATATGCTATTACTTTACCATCTTGCATGAGGACAGCTCCAAGGCCCATCTTGGATGCATCACTGTAGATGTCAAAGGCCTTGTCACTCTCTGGAACAGTCAGGATGGGAGCACTGGTCAGTCTCTTCTTCAGCTCTAGAAAACTGTGCTCGCATTTATCTGACC